>JAQBSW010013049.1:0-15048 GCA_029291075.1 Eudiplozoon nipponicum
GAAATTCCATTTCACTAGATAAGATCAATTGAAGTTCAGTCCATGAAGTGTCCGAAAATCAATGCGGGGTAGGCTGGGTCCGGACAGATGATTTTGAGTGTGAGGTAAAAAAGGCAGTGTCATGTTTAAATTGGTCTTTTCAACTCAAAAATTGTTAATGAGCGCAGTTCGTTAATACAAAACAGCTGTGTATGTCCGATGCTGTGGTCCATGAAATTCGTGATACAGGTTCGTAATTAATGTATTTGATGTGTATAAGATTATTACCTATACTAGGATATGAAGCCGATAATTTTTAATTGCTGTCACATAAAGTATTACTTATAAGTAGCTTGTCATATCACATAAAGCAAATATAAACTCAAATAAGTGCCATATTTTGCAGCATGAAAATGAAATAATCTTGCGACAGAACTGATGTAAAACCATAGAACTGTTCATAGACGTTGCATAAGTGTTAGAAAAAAGTGTTGCTTATACCTAGTGAAACAAGTGAGATTGTGAGATATGATTAATATGGATCCATCTAAACTGATTACGTGACATGAAATAGAGCGCAAGTTGTACGCAAAAATTGATTTTTTGATATAAAAAATGAAATAAATAACATAAAATATCTATCAGTTATTATTTATGCCAAGTAAATTGTGACTTAGTTAAGATTGTTTGAATAAGCTGCCAAAACACATTTAAAACTCTGTATATTTCTAGAATCGGGCGATTTGATAAAATATTTCAACCTATCTATGCTATCAAGACAGGTATTTCATCTTGAATAATAATGAAAAAGTTTAGTTTTCTAAGTAAAAAATGATAATGTCTAAAAGCAAAGGTCATAGTTGTACTGCAGCATTGTCTTTAAGAATAAGTACATTCATGGAGGTGAGGAGCTGCGCATGCACGACGAATGGATAAGAAGCGTGTCTCAGCTGATGATATATTAATGAAATAAAGTCGATATTAAGAAGCTTCCACTTCTGGTTTCATACTGTGAGAGGAGTCATTTTATGAATTGACTTCCAGGTGTAGTTCTATGCTATATGAGAGCTGTAGAACGAACGTGCGAATAGATTTTCCTATTCAAGAGCGCATTTAAGGGAGTTCCATGAGTCATACAACCACTGAGTTTGCATTAATGAATAAGGAAGCTAAAACGATTTTGAGTTCCTTACGTATTCTCTCTACCATACAATAGATCTAAAACATAAGGAAAGGATAACATAACCCTACCAGACATAACCACGTTAGAAAAAAAACATAATGGACTATATATTCAAAGATAAAACCTAAACTGGCTTCGCCAGATAATCGCGCATTTATATGGATCATAGTTAGAAGATAATACTGGGCAACCTCGGTTCGAATAATGGATAGACATGATTTCATTGTTGAGAAATATTCTAACGTCGGATGAACCTATTATTTTGCCAAGTGGCGCATTGGGAGAACGATCGCTTAGTAATCTACCAAAGTTGATAATCCAAGAAACGATTTGTTATAAGTTTGGTATTATTATTATAACTTGGTTGAGAAATGTAGTGATGAGTGTCAACAACTGCCCTCTGGAAGTTAGTGGTTAAAACTGGCTTGTGTTGATGCCCAACCATGAAGTATCCAATGAGTAAACCGTTTCAGTTTCTAAATACTAACTTAATTAGATTGTGAGCATCTGATCTCTGGACGTGAGTGGCGCTGTGTTGTTCTGTTTGTTGGAGGGATAGCTGCATTTCACAATGCTGATCAAGAGAGGAGAAAGCGAAGGCGGTTGGTGCGATTCCTTTGTTTTAGATAGAAAGCAGGTAATGATGTTATGTTTGTCCTTTACGTGGAAAATGTCGAATTTTTGTTCGTTATGTCATGGAGGCTATCGTTTTACTCTGACAGGTTACTTTGTGAAATTTGAATTTGCATTTTGAAGTACGCCAAATAAAGGAATTTGATACGCACAGTCAACAAATCTGCTGATGGCTAAATTTCTGATGAAATGGCGCACAGCGTCAAGGATAGCGTAAATCTCTCAATTAAATGTGCTTTATCTAGTTTCTATCGGTTTTGTAGAACGCATGCAAAATCCTATTGGCTTTCGAACTTCCCTGATCTATTTTCCCAAGGTGGCACCGATTGCAAATTCTTAAGCGTCAATGTGGATTAGAATATGTCGTTCAAATTCCGGATGGGTTAACTTTGGCATCTGTTGAAATGTTTCCGTCGTGTCAAAGCGATTTATTTTCGGCAGACGACCAAGAAATGGGAGAGTTCCTGCTTAGTGTTTTAAGATTCTCTAGGTGTCTGCTTATCGAATATAGTTCTTTAGATAGACTGCGGAGAAATTTGCGATAATTATTAGAGCTCATTATATCTTCTCCAATCCAATCTAAATCTTCAGTAACGAAACATTCCCGATCTAATTGACCTAAGAAACCATTGGTTGAATAAATTTTGATGCGTTACGATGCCTTAAGAAATCAACTAATGTATCATCAATTTGCAATTTATCGCAATTGATTTTAAATCTTTGACCTCCAAATTGTAATAAGATATTAATAAATTGCTCGGTAAATATATGACATTATGTATTATATATTGTCGCGCATAATGTTGTTAATCAATCTCGTAAACTTTCGAGTGGCGCAATTGAGACTGAAAGGCATGTAAAGACATCTAAATATACCAAGAAAGTGATGACGATATTCTTTTCTATATCTTCCAATGATTACGGACTATGACGTAGTTTCGTCAGGGATCAACTATTGGGAAATAAATGCTGCCACAGGGTCCTCATATCAATGTATTTATAGTTGGAACTGAGTATGTAACTGCTTTTATCACAGATTTTTTTTATTTTATAAATATAAATTCCCTAACGGTTTTTTAATCTTCATCCAGGACGGATTTACGTTTCGCAGGAGGCAACAAACGCTTCTTGAACAAAAGATATGGTCCTATGGCGCTGGTATGGTGCATCGTGTTAGTGACATGTCTCTTTGATTTGATAAGATTGGACAACGATTTGTGTTACCTAAGGATTCTTGATATTTCTGTCTAATGTTGTACTGGAGTTGGTTGTATGATCTGCAGCTCAAACCATTCGCAAGCTAGTTTCCAAATATTTTTCTCAAGTCCAATGGAGGATTCAGAGACTTTTCCATTTCTTAGATAAGCATTAAGTCAAAATTTAAACAGAAAATCAAGACCCAGATTTTATGCAAGACCTTGTTTATGAAACGGCTGTGCAAACAGTACGGTTTTAGACATCTCGGCATGGGAATAATCCGTAAAATATGAAACAGCTTCATTTGTATCTACGAAAAATTCATCTCCGGTTGTAAAATCTAGAAGTAGCAAAACTCCATTGTGCTCTTTGTTCGGATCATATACGTAAATGTGTTACCCATTTTATATGTAGTTATAGTCTAAGTTATTCTCCATGAGGGTTATCTGATTTGGACAAAAATAATCAAAAAACCGCAAAAAGAGTTTCTGGACGTTGGCTCTCTCGTTTGCTTGAAAGTAAATATACTGTTTCTTTTTAGTGGCTTATAGTCAGAAATGAAAGGAAACTGGCCGCGGTTTTATAGGAGTATTTTGCAGGTTATTATCTCCCTACATGGGATTGGTAGCGGCTGTTGAGATCCGTGCTTATGATCAATCTCCGGCCTTTTCCCAATCGGTGATGTGAGAAGGCTAATACGAATGATCACAAATGTATTGTACAAAACGTTGCATGGAAAATTCATAGTTAGTCCAAATTGACCGTGCTCTAGATGGCAAAAAAACGAAATACTGTTTACAAAATTGAATGTCTTATACACAAGTCACAGTCAAACAAAATTGTCCGTGCTCTAGACGGCAAAAGAATGAAATACTGTTTTGAAGTTGAATGTCTTATACACAAGTCACAGTTAAACAAAATTGTCCGTGCTCTAGATGGCAGCAAAACGAAACTCTGTTAACAAAGTTGAATGTCTTATACACAAGCAATTATTCTTTCACAAATGTCTGAATTGTGGTGAATACCAGTAACAGATTGAAAGTATATGATGATATGAATAAAGTCACTGGTAAAAGTTGCCGCTGATGATAAATAGATTAAAATCGTGTAAAAACTTCAATGAAAAAACTTCACAAATAATTAATTCACTTTTTGCTATGGTTTTAATTTATTTAATTATAATAATCCATTGTGCTCTGAAATTCGGACAGGTATAATTAGATGCGAACAGTAAATCACTTGTATAAACTGCGAATAATACAACGAAGAGAAATAAATCCACTATGAAACTCTAATCCACCGCATGTTCCTTGCGTATTGCGCGCGGGTGTGTATCTTTAATAAACAATGCCCTATTAATTACAATTGAAATTGCAGTTGAAGAAATCAAAAAATGCTTGAAACTAACAGAGATTGTTTTTAAAATCACAGTTAAGAGAAATATTGTGTAAAAACAGAGTTAGATTATTTGACCTTAAAGAGTACTATATTTGTCAAATTTGAACATCGTTGGGTTGTAACGCGGAGCCGCGTATTACAGTTTAGTTAATTCTCTTCAAATTAAAGGCAATTTTGCAATCATTAAAAATAAGTTTGGTGATTATAGCTCAATTTTGTGGATTATGCATCAAAATAATCGACGATAAGTCGATCTTCGTTCATGTTGGTTTGTTATATGCGGACTAAAGCGTTTGGCTTTGTGTTGTGCTCGATGACTATTGAGCAACAACAATCGGGACCCGTCAACACTATATATATTTATTATATACTATCAGCCTGCTCAATTTTTCATTCTGGATAGAAAAACTGCCCTAGTTATAATAAAGAAGAGTAGAAAGTTAACGTCATGTATTAATTGGATTTAGAGACTAATAATTAGCAAAACATTTGTGACTTATGTAGCCTAAATTTACAATTTTTGAAGAATAATTTAATTAGCAATGCAACAAAAGTAATTAAAATTATAAAATGTAGACCCAAAGCTTGAACAATAAATTTAAAAATAATTACCGCGAGACATTATATTTCTTTGTACACCAATTTAGGTTAACATAAAATAGACAAATTTCTTAACGAAATAGCACACAATATCTAACCAAATTACAAAATTTTAATAGTATATTTTATTTAAAATTTATATCGCTTATATATTGGTTGGTCATAATATTGTACAAAACTTGATTAACACCGCGCCGCGAAATATATCAAAAAATAAATTCCATTTGCGATCAATAATTAAGAACAAAAAATATATTCAATAGCTTAATTGATCATGAATTATTTATAATAAAGTTAAATTAAATCAGATATATTTTGCATGTTAATATCCAAAGAGTATTTCGTATGGTCAACGACTCAAACAGAAAGTCACTGTATCTAGTTACACTACTACACCTTTTTAAATAACTTATGCATTTCCCACGACAAGTTTTTCAAACATATTATACAAATATAATAGAAATCCTTATAATTAACATAGCCTGACATCAAAGGATGAGCTTCTTTAAGTCCGAGGAATTCATTACTGTAAATAGCTCACAAAAAACGAACAGATTTCAATTCAAACGCTAAAAAGAATTTTGCATACATAATGAGTTTGACGCATAGGCGCTCTGTAAATTTGAAATGTTAGTAACAGAGAATCTACAAAGTATTGCTACCACAGTTTGAGCAAAGATAAATTGAAGCTAAAACGTTCACTGTTGAATCAATTCGTCAACTTTGTATAGGAACTGTTTTAGATGTACTACAAAAGAAAGAATTCAATAGAATAGAATAGAATAGAATACATTTATTTGGTTTCAAAACACGCATGTTCAAACAAATAGATAAAAATATCAGACCATGTACAATATATAGAAGACATAACATCACAAAATATGTCCATTAAGTCTCATATAAATGAGTAAGTCTCCATAAATTTATAATAGTCATTATCAACACCTAAATATTCTATAGTAATATCACTGTGTATGTTATATAAAATTTTGATAAAGTAAATATAATAAAGACAATGAGCAGTCATTTTAATGAATCGTTTTTATTTAAAAAATAATTATACAAATAAGAATAGATTTTTTATCAAGGCTATCTAATCCGATAATTGGAAATATCAAGGTACAATTCGAATGTATTATTATGCATACGACTAAAAATTGTTTATTTTTAATGATAACTAATATGATGATATAATGCATAGATTTCCCAATATAATAATACAGATATAAGATACAAAAATTACATTAAGATAAGTCGCACATCACATTTGTCCTGGTCTTTTGTTTAACAAGAAGAAGGTGTTGTCATTATCAAAATTCGAATGATCATTAAGATCGTGTATGTTTCCTAGTTCAGTAATAAAAGATTGAAAAATATCTTAGACGAAGGCGTATCTGCTTGCTTTTTCGCATTTGGTAGTAATTTTTATAAATTAATGAAAAAGAAAATATCATTTCCTCAACTTTTCTCACCAAAGGAGGAGGTATCAAAAATGTCCAGAAACTGTTTCTAAACCATAATTATTTCTTATTGAATTCATATAGGCGCTCGTCCATGGATTCAAGAGAAATAATTTTATACAATACCACAGCCTCAGAAAACATTAAATTTTCAGTGATACGTACTTTAATCTGCTGGCCTATATTGTGCAGAACACAGTGCTAATATGTTTTACAATGTTCATTGCACAGCTTCTATCTTGCTTGGCAATGAATTTGTAATTGGGCTCCAAGTAGCGGCGGCATATTCCTGTACCGACTTATCCAAATAATATACATTTTAAATTTATATCATTGGATAATATGTTTATCTTTATTAGGGCTCATCTGTTGTTTGCGGAGCTAAATATTCTTGCAACATGACTTTCAACAGAATCTGTTCATTGAAAATTTATTCCTTAAGTCTTGATTTGTGGATGAAGTTTGATCTCAAAAATCAACATTAATCACAGAATTATGAAAATAAGCATAATTAAATTTTATCCCATTACCAATTTTTAATGCACTCATTTACTAATATTTATTCTCATTCATAAATGTATTAAGTAACTACTCAATTTATACAAATCTTGCATTACGTTATTTTCAGATAACTCGATACTTTTTGGACATGTTGGAAAATGATTTTTAAATCATCAGCTAATTTTCAAACTTGACCACTATGGACATTAGTCTGCAAATGCGCAAACATGATTTTCAATAATAAAAGCTTGATCCTTGTGAAACTCCATTTGCAAATTTGGGTGAGCTTGATCTCAAGTTATTTTTTAGGCCGTTTTGTGTTTATTTTAGTAGGTTTTGCGGGGTAGGTGTCTATTTAGCAATGCTTTACCATTCCTACATATGCCTGGTAGCTGATGTTGAGGGCCGTGCATATGATTAGTCTCAGACCTTTATCCAATGGATGGTGTGAGAAGGCTAAATCGAATCATCATACGTATATTTTACTCAAAGTTGCAAAGCAAATTAAAATTCACTGTTAGTCCAAATTGATCGTGCTCTAGATGGCAACAAAATAATATATTGTCAACACAGTTACTTTCTCGTATAAAAGTAGTCATAATCAACACAAAAAATAAATCCAGAATGTCTCGGCAGAATTGACAATTTTGTGTGAATGAGAAATTGCACAAAATATATAAATCCAGAGTGTCTTGGCTGAAAAGTTCGTACGTTTTATCTTAATGATTAAAAAGAAAAGAAAATATAAATCCAGAATGCCTCAGCAGAGTTGTTGCTATAAATAAAATGTATAAATCATGGCTTTGAGCGTTATGTCACATAAATCCACTGCATGTTACCGGCGTATTGCGCGGGGGTGTGTATTATTATTAAACAAAACCCTATTAAGTACAAATAGATTTGCGGTTCAAGAAATCTCAATTAAAAATGCTAAAATCACAATTAAGAGAAATATTGTATAAAAACAGAATAAGTATATGTGACCCTAAGGAAAATTATATTTGTCGAAATTTAGCTTCGTTGGGTTATAACGCAGAGCCGCGCATTACATACACTCCCCGCACAATGAAACTTAGTACACAATGAAGGTGGCTAAAGTTACAGGAGGTGTTATGGCTCTGCCATAACGAGTAAACACTGATGTTGGCTCTGTCGACACTGACACTGGTTCCTCTATATCTTGCGGTGGCGTGACGGCGTCAGTTGGCCCTGTTGCTGGTGAGATGTCGGGAGTCAGCCCGTGATCAGCAAAACTGTCTGGAGTTGGAAGTATGGTCTCTTTGCCGCCTGATAGGTCAATATCGTGGAACAGCGAGTAATTAGGATCATTTAGTGTTTGGAGACAGCTTCAGCTTTACCATTAATCTTCAAAATTATGTAATTATGACGTCGATCTAACTCACGATAAGGACCGCGCTTCGGCCTGGCTAGAATCCTGTTATCCATGTCGTTGTTGACGAAGCACCATTTGCAGACATCAAAATCTTTTCGTTTGAGGATTGACCATGTTGCTGACTGGTAACTGCGAAGTGGAAACAGAAATGCCGGATCGTTCATCGTTATCGCAGTTTCAGAGCGTGATCGGACTAGTTCGCCAGGCAGCCGTAGACATTTGCCAAATACTATTTCAGTGAGCTACATTTGATCGGCTCTCGAAGTCCTGTACGAATTAGCAGGAGTACTTTCTGCAAAGCCGCAAGCCAATTTTATTCTGGGCTAGCCTTGAGCGCCGCTTTCATTTCCCGGTGTGGTCTTTCGACGTAAACATTTGCTCTAGGATTTCGAGTCTTGGACACGGAGTGTTTGACACCATAGTATTTCAGTAGGGCGGCAAATTCATCGCCGAGAAACTGTGCGCCACGATCGGTTGTCACTTCAGCTGGAGCACCAAACCGAACGAACCAATTTAGCTCTAAAGCATAACTGACAGTGTCTTGCTTCATGTCTGGCAGTGATATGGCCTCTTACCATCAAGTGGTGCGATCCCGTATTGACAGAAGATAGCGTATATTGTTCACGGCAGGTAAGGTTACCAGGTCAACGTGTATGTTCGTGAAACGTACTTTGGGCACTTGGATGACCTGTGGCGCCGTTTTGTTGTGTCTCGTCATTTTGCATCTCTGACATTCTAGACAAAGTTTTGACCACTTCTTGACATTTCGCCGCATGCCAGGCCAAAGATAAGTTCTGGATAAGATTTTCACTGAGGCTTCGCCAGATGGATGGCTCGTTGCATAGTAAACCACAAAGATCTTGTGACGGAGTTTTACAGGTATAAACGACCGAGGGCCAACGCCAGTTATTTCACACTGCAGCAGAGTTCAATAATAATCAAGTGTTTTCAGGCGTTTGAAATCAAATGTACTAAGTGATGGGTCATCTTGCTGTTCTGTTTGCAATTGATGAGTACTTATAAGTAAAGGATACAGGATCATGGCACAGAGTTCTGCAGAACAGCTCAGGGAGTCTGCGACTAAGTTTTCTGTTCCTTTTACGTGAGTGACTACATATTCATACGCGTGTATTCGTGTAAGTTTCGAGTTAACACGTCGTGAATATAAATACTCTTTCTTTTCTCTGAGCATTGGGAGTAGATGACGGTGGTCGATGAAGATCTTGAACTTTTGGCCATCCAGATAGGTGTGGAAGTTTAGGATTGACCGATGGATTGCGAGTAACACTTTACCTAATGTATCATATCGCATCTCGCGAGGTTGTAGTTTTTGCGAGAAGAACACGATAGGTCAATGTACGCCATTGATGGACTGTTGAAGTATTGCGCCTGTTGCAACGTCAGATGCGTCTGTGATCAATTCAAAAGGTTGAGACCAATCAGGTGAATGTAGCATGGTCACTTTGCATAAAGCCCTTTTGGCATCCTTGTAAGCCTGCATGCCGTTCAAGTTGAGCTGATTTCTTGACAAAACGGCTTTCTGGCACGAAATATTTGTGAAGAGGTGCCATAATTTTGGCAAGGCAAGGTACCAATCGAGAATAGTAGTTCATCTTACCCAAGAATCGTCTTAACGCTCGAATGGTGGTTTGAGGCTGTAAATCTTGAATGGCACGAACCTTAGCAGGTAGATGTGTCATACCTTTCTCAAAAATTTGATGATCGAGGAATTCAATTGATATTTGCGCAAAGACACATTTATTGCCATGAAGCCGGAGGCCATAGTCTGCTATACGTGCGAGTAGAATGTCAATATGCTGCATATGTTTGGGCATTGAGTTGTAGAATACCAGAATGTCGTCTAAACAGGAATTACAAATAGCAGACCATCTAGTATTTCGTCCAAAACGCGTTGAAATGTTTTCGATGCGCTCTTAAGACCGAAAGGCATATAATGATATTCGTGTGTGCCACTTCCGGTGAATCTGAGTGCAGTATAGGAAACGGAATCTTTGTCCATCGGTACTTGATAGTAGGGTTTAACTATGTCGAGTTTTAAGTAGACAGCATGACCGGTAGCAGATCTGAGTAGGTCAGCTGGATTTGGCAGGATGTACAAATCAGACTGTGTACAAGAATTGAGAATACGATAATTCCCTCACACCCTGAATGTTGCTGGTTTACTCTTTGGTACTACTGCCACAGGCGACGCATGAGGTGAGCTGGATCGTGTACAGATGCCTTGTTGACGTAGCAAGGCGAATTCTTGCTCGGCGGCCTTATGCTTGTGTGGTGCCAATGGACGTGCTCTGGAAGGATGAGGAAGTGGCTCCGATAAGATGATACGATGAGCTGTGATGGCACGCTTCCTCTTGAAATCGGATATAAAGGAGATAGGTTTGAAAATCTCTTCATGTCGCTTTAGAACATCATTGTGGAACATGAGGATGTGGAGGAATTAGCTGAATAGATGAGACTGCTTTGGCGCGAGTCGTATGTTTAAGCGCTGATGATAGTAACTGATTTTCAGCAGTGCGTATCTCTCGCGTTTTTGGACGTATAGTGAGGTCGAAATATTCGAAGAAGTCACGTCCAATGATGTTTCTTGTTGCCTTGGCAATGATAAAAGGATACTTGAAACATCGTTTTGAGTTGGAGAACGAGATTGTGTGTACTCGTACACCAAACTTCGCTATGTTGGAGCCATTGGCGCAAGTAAGACTGCTGGTGTTGACTGGGTGGGTGGGTTCGAAATAATTGCGGCGGAGTAAGCTGACATCTTATCCAATTTCTATGAGAAATAATTCGCCAGAGATTGCGTCACGGACGAGGAAGGATGTCGATAGTGAAAACTGACGATGAGACTGGTTGCAGGCATTTGGTAGTTTGAAGCATGACTTGACTGGAGCCATCGCTGCAAAGACACTAGTTTGATGGTGCTCTACCGCGAAAGCAACGTGCTTCAAGCCCTCAGACGTCGGGCGGCCAGCAATTTTGGGGTGATCATTCTCCACTGCCGCAGAGCAGGCTGATCCCAGAAGATGACCGCGCACATTTGAATGTCGCGTCTGTGCACAGGAATCTGCAGCCATTTCTGAGGCAAAAGCGCGTGGGGTGGCCATAGCTGCGATGAATCAGACACCACTTCGCCGGTAGCTGTGCAGCTGTGGCCCGGCTTCTGAGCTTCGACCTTCTGGTGCTGTTTCGGGACGGTGGTCGACGCTGGTCACGCCTGCTCTGTTTGCGTCTGTAGTGGACGGCATCGACCCAGACCGAATCTGGCCTGACGGCGAGGCCGTCGAGCAGGCTAATGAGGCGCTCATTGATGATATAAGTTCAGGCTGACGATGCTGTAGATTGACGTTCTGACAGGCGTGATGCGATGCAACCTGGCTCTGAGGCAGATGAGCTAAAGTGGTATTTCTTCCACTACTTGTCTAGACTGCCGGCAGTATGTCGTCTTGCACTTCGACGAATTCGCGCAGAAACGTGGCTATTTTTTGGAGTGCCGGAGGATGCATCTGAATGAATAGTCGCATAGGGATTTCCTTGGTTAAATTAAATTCAGTGGCTTTCATTTCCATCTCCCTAATTTGCTCGAAGGCGTGCGGCTACCCAGGGGCATATGGCTGATCAATTCTCTAAGCCTGTCTTCCCGATCTGGTGTCAGGCGCTGCTTGACGACGCGTTGAAGGATCTACCATGGCTGCGAACAAGTTCCCTTAGTATAATGATGCTGGATATCTTTTAGTCCGTACCTGAAAGACATTGGGATAGTCTCCCAATCCTCAAAAATATTGAGCCCTCGTCTGTTATATTGGATCTCTTGGCCAATATAGTAACATCGTCGATCCACTCGTCAATGTAGTCTGGATTGAATTGGCATAAATTATACTGGGTCCATATGGTGGTGCGGCTTGTTGCTGGGTTTGCCACCGGACTTCCTGTATTTCCTGAACTGGACGTCATCTAGTGTGTGTCTTTGCTGTCGAGTATTGATGACAGTGTTACATGGTCCTCATCCGTCATCGTGTGGCTGTCTTCGAGGATTGTAAACTCGAGAGGGTGGCTCGCTGTGATTTGTGGCTCAGGATTTGTTTTCTTAGGTTTTTGCTGCTTTACCGGATTCACTCTCCCGTGGAATTCATCCGAAGTTCTTGGGCTAGCGGGAGGACTAGCGTCTGCTTGATATTCTCACATGCTAGAGTTGCTGATTAATTATTTATTGGCTGTGAGTTCAACGAAACGAGGCACCATTTATATAGGCGGTCTTGTGGTTATTGTAAGAGGTTTTGCGAGGTAACTCTCTTTTTAGTGATGCCATATCATTCCTACATATGCCTGGTAGCTTATGTTGCGAGCCATGCTTATGACTAGTCCCCAACTGTTTCCAATGGGTGATGTGAGAGGGTTAAGTCGAATCATCATACATATATTGAAAACAATGTTGCAAAGCAAATTAAAATTCACCGTTAATCCAAATTGACCGTACTCTAGACGGCAACAAAATAATATAGTGCCAACACAAGCTACTGTCTAGTGTAAAAGTAGTCACAATAAACACAATAAATAAATTCAGAATTTCTCGGCAGAATTGACATTTTCGTGTGAGTGAAAAGTTGTACAGAATATATAAATCCGGAATGTCTTGACTGAATCGTTAATAATTTCATGTAAATGATTGAAAAAGAAAAGTAGATATAAACCCAGAATGCCTTTGCAGATTTCTTGATTGTCAGGTATAACGGAATACTACATAAAATACATAAATCCTGGTTTTGATCGTTATGTCACATTAATTCACTGCATGTAACCGTCGTATTTCGAGCGGGTATGTTTTATTATTAAACAAAACCCTATTAATTACAAATAAATTTGCAGTTCAAGGAATCTCAATTAAAACTATTTGAAACTAACAGAGGTTGTTTCTAAAATAACAGTTAAGAGAAATATTGTGTAAAACCAGAATTAGCATATCTGACCTTAAGGAAAAACATATTTGTCAAAATTGAGCTTCGTTGGATTGTTACGCGCGTTACAATATAATGAAGTGTAGTCTTATTAATAGTATAAAAAGAGTCGATTTGATTGATAATAAAATGAATTCATAACCGCTGATAATCCGTCGAATTCAGAATTATTTTGGGAAAACAGAAGTGTAATTCTAGAATAGGATACAAACACCTCACAGATTACAGTATATATAGGGAGAAATTAAAGTTCATATAACTCTTAGAAAAAACTTAGTATGAATTTCTCTGTGAATTAGATGAAGCATTTGGCAATTTGATATGTAATCCACAGAATAAAATCAATTTCATGGATTTAACTGATCCTACTGGTGACCAGGAACCAGGACTTTTTATCGATAGTGATGCATTGATAAAATTAATGTTAAAAACCAATTAAAAAAACATATATCACATTGGTACATCGATCAATAACCTACTTCAATTATCTTTAACATTTATGCATGCGACATGTAATTTTATAAATAGATGTTTGAAGAATGGTAAATTCCCAATCGCTATTCTAACGATAGTAGCTAAACCGTTGCCAAAAGTAAGAAAGCCAACGTGCGCCAGTGATTATAGACTAATCTCAATTATCCCATCATTTTGAAAATAATCAAACGACTGATACTTGATCATTTAGAATGCATGTTACCAATTGGTTTTGATATAAGTAAACATGGCTTTACGAAAGATAGATCGACCATTACTAATGTGCTTTCTATGTTGAAACATGTAATTACAATTGATGGGAAAAAGTTAGATGAATTAATCATTTTTATAGATATCGCAAAAGCTTTTGACTCTATATCTTTTGATGCTATTCTAAAGGCGAATAATTTATTGAATATTGATCCAATTATTTTTAGATTACTCAGTGTGGAGGAAGTTAAATCCTCCGCCTTATGTAAAATAACATTGACTGATAAATTTAAACCACCATGGCTGATTGTAACGAATTTTATTTAAAAAGAATTTTTTCTTTTTATTTTTCCAGAACATTCTTTGTTTAAATACTTGATTTTGAATTGTGCGCCATTTTCAGTTTTTCGAGTATCTCGCTCCTTGAGTGGTATTGTTATTTTGGTCTGCTGCATTTTAACATTTTCTCTAGTAAACGAATACTTCATCAAATATATTACTCCATCAATTGCCTTTGTTCTAATAATATACAAGAGTGAAGCAGACGCCTTGGAACAGGTTTATTTCATTTCTTCTGTTGTTTACGTATATCTCTTTCCAGATTATTTGTTGGGAGATACCGCTTTCCAACTTTCGCATTCCGATTGCCTAACATTAAGTGTCGATTTAATTGTTATACCATATAGTCATGGAGACCGATATTAAATTTGAGGACACAAGTAGGTTAGTGCAGGACATTGCGGACTTGAACCTAGGAGACACAAATAGTAATATAAGCCTATCAGACTCTACTGTGAATTTTAGGACTTCAAGCGATCTGGCATCTATGGGGCTTTCAGACTCGAATAGGTTAGGGGCCTCAACAAAATTTGGCGACCGCGCCAGTCCAAGAATTTTAAGTCTACCACAGTACAAATCAGAAAAACATTCAAGTTGGGTAGGAGATGCCCAAATGATATTTAGTGCTTATAATATCGTAAACCCTATGGAGAAATTTGTTGCAGCATGGATGGCATTGCCTGAAAACTTCCGAAATGCTTTGGAAAATTT
>JAQBSW010013050.1:0-15046 GCA_029291075.1 Eudiplozoon nipponicum
CTAGTATCATTCCTATGTGCAAATATAAAAAAATAATATCAAGTACTTGAACCGTTTCTTTCTTCCGTTTATCCATAAGTATCTGATACAATTTTGTTAATAATTCAACATGGAAAGGGTGCTATGCAATTTCTTGAAGCTCACATAACTCTGGAAAAATTTTATAATAAAGCTACTGGTATCGCATAAAAATTCTATTTATTTTCATGCTTGTGAATATTAAAATAATTTTAATTGTCTTTGTATTTAAACACTGCACGAAACTTCCATTATTGTGCTAGTTTCTCAGAAATTATTCCGTGTGGTATTCTATTTTGTCAGATTTTCCTCGTTTAGACTTTCATGTCCCTCTTGCTTAATTCAATTGATGAGTTTTCCATCGACTAAGACAACACTGTTGAATCGATGGAGAATTCCTCTTTAAATAAGAATGATTAAAACGGAAATTATGTAAAATACTGCTTTAGTGGCCTACCTGGTTTAACGTTTCATTATCTAGTTGAAACGCAGTCATCGAATTGCGTCTATAATAAAGCGTACTGCGTTTAAAATATCCAATCTGTACTCAAATGCTTCAGTTCTTTCGATAAAAATTAATAATTCCGGTTAGAGTTTAATGAATAGAAATAAAATTTTTCCACGACTATTTTAAGGCTGTTAAAAATTTTTGTAATTGATTTAATCTGGCATGGTTTATTTGAGTGATAATTATTAAATCTGTTTTAAACACAATAATGTGGCAGGGTGCCTCATTGGTTAAAGAACCAGATTCCGAAACAGACTTGCCCAGGTTCGAGCCCAGTCCGCGGAAATTTCTAGCCAGTACATGATGTGTTCCCAAAAAGGACATACCGATCCACTGGAGGAACTACCTTTTCTGCACTATACAATTCTTTGTTTATTTAGTCAACTATATGTATTTAATTGGCCGGGTGTTTATATCAAGATCACAACCTTGATTATAGTAATTGTTATCACCACCCGCGCAACCACTATTCGTTTAGTTATATAAACCATACAATGAGCGTTTTAATCACAAATCATGAGCAAGTAATGATTAAGGCATAAGGAGATGTTATAACGCAATAGCATTTACCACGAAATCTATCTGGTAAATGATTGATTTTACGCTTGTTCGTATTCCATCGGCAGGAAATACCATCAAGTATTATTTAGAAAAAATCTTTAATATTTGTCTTCTAAAAGATTGCGAGCTATTATATGTTTTGTGCTTATTTATTCAATCTACCTAAATTGGTAGGATGTCAGTTAGCCAGAACAGACATAAACTGAAAATTAAAAATGTAACAAAATATGATTATTAACGAAAAATTTACACATTACACGTGGACTTGGTTACATTAATCAAATATTCACCGTGGCATTTTTCTGCGCCATTACTAGTATAATTAACATTATGACAGTGTTCAATAGATATTGACCGTTACAAACAAATCTAAATAATTTTCCTTCGTATCTTTTACTTTTTGATTTTTTATCTAGTGGCCTTTAGTCACCAAACAAAATGTGTTATACTGATTCTTTTATTCTAAATATAAATATCATATCTTTAACGATGCTAGTAGCGACAGTTGAAGTGGATATATAATTCAGATTTTAATCAGTAATCAGTTAAGGAAATGTTCCTTAGACGTACAGTATAGAATGAAATTTCCCAGTTTATGCTTTTGCATAAGTCGTCTCAACATTTAAATAGCAGTGCACTTTGTACACAAACTTCTGAAAGCTTTCAAAAAGGGTAACTTATATGTTTAAGCCAGATCATACTTACTATTGCAGGAGTTCACAAAGCCTAATATAAATGTAAAATATTATATTATGCGCATTAAAATTCCTGCTTAGATTATAATCAATACTTTATTTATATATGCTTTTATTGGCGGAATAATCATAGAGCTGTCTTCTTTTAATTGTATAACTTTATCTTCGTTTTAGCTTGTTATATTCATTTTACAATTTTGGTTTCTAGTTTTACAAAAAGCGTATCGTAAATGCTTTTTTAAGGCTTGTTTGGTCTATTGTATTAAATGTAAACTTCTTATTGACATAGGTTTTAAATCGCACTAAACTTTGTTTTTAAATCTTTACTTTTATGAATTGAATATTGAATTGTATATTTTAAATCAACTTATGCATTCTTACCTTTAGAAGTTTGCACGTTTATGATCGTTAACCGAAATAAGGATCGTAAATTTGAATATATATTTGCTTTGTTGCTTGATTTTATCATTCTATGCAATTATGTAAAATTGAATTAGGTTTCTGAGAATATCCGTTATTCGAATTTTAAGGCTTTATTGGCAAATTATTTATTGTGTTGCATTTACTGTGATGCTAGTTTAAATTTTGAAAAATAAAGCATGGTCGAGGATCTCGCTAGTTTAGAGGTAGGCGACAGTTTATCAATCATGTGTTCGCCACCTCTTATTTAGAACTTTGATCCAATTATTTATAGGGAATGTACTCATACTGAGGCAAAAGACTGGCATTTATTTGGAGTGTCAGTGGGAATATCACCACCTCTTCGATGAAATCTAAACGTAGAAGTGGTCAAAGGAAGCTTATTTAATAATGTTTCACTATCGGAGATGTATACTTTACGTTTGTTCCGAAAAGGACAATGTTAACCTATTTTATGCATTGAAATTTGTTAGTGGCCTGCAATATGCTACCGCTTTTACATGTTTCTAGAGCTATTCTTACTAATTAACTTACAGTCGACATTACAAGTTTGTGTTAGAAAAATAAGTATTAACTACTACTATAGGATGATCTAGGAAGTTTGAGTTGACCTAGAACGTTAGATTAGCCTAATTTGACAATTGAATATAAGTTCTGTGCGTTTATTTAGAATCCGATTACTTCATTATAAATATTATCTCTATTATCTTACGAAATGAGAAAGAATTTTAGCTACCTAATGACCCTGACTGAGAGGGCCTAATTTGGTGTAATCATTTAACTTAGTAAATAAATGTTAGGGAAAATGTTTTACGGTCAAGTGGCTTTATCTTTACGCTATTGCCTTAATATAATGTAAATATCTTGTCACGCTTTCGATTTTTTAAATTATTGCATGCACAGTATGCTTCCTCCTTCTTTGCGAATTTGAATTAAACAGAAATCCAATCGGATCTAACTAGTTCTACAGCATAGTAGAGTCGAAATGACCGGTATGTTTAACTACGCTTGTTAACTGAATAATTACAATGGCAGGAACAAAACATGACATATGTTAGTATCTTTAATTTAATACATAAGAGTTGCTAAATTTATGAATTCGGCAATTTGAAAAGTGATAAATGTAGAAGCCATTAGCATTTCAAATTTGCCGCATGACAATTGGAACACAACTGAAATTCGTTTTGGCCTCCTTGCTAGTCACTTGGTTAGTGTCAGCATAAAAATTTCCAACAGCAATCGTTTTCAATTATTGGCATCTTTAAAAAATGATAATGCACGAGCTTTATCAACTAACAGTTAAGATCTTAAGTTTGGTTAAAATGCGCCATCTATGTCATATAGTTCTAAATAGATCATAAGAAGTGAGATCTAACTGCTTTTGTTAGTCCCCGAGGTCGGAAAGATGAAGATTTCGCTCTTATTTATCCAGTGTCTCAGATCTGCTTAGATGCAAATATGCATGTATTTACAAATTTCCATAATATAAAAGTGTCGTATTTTGGTTTCTGAAATTTGGTTGCATAGTGCTGTCCTTCTAAGTCATTTTGTTTGCGATCTGCAAATTGTCATTTTTAATTAATGTAATAACGTGTTACACATACACACACACACCTACATATATATATATATATATATATATATATATATATATATATATATGTGTTTGTGCTCGTGGTTGAGTAATTATATACGTTTTAGAAAGAATTATTGAAGCCCTTATATCTGGTCTTATCCAAAACTAAAGGGATTCGTCTTAACAACTCTGATTTGGCATGTTTAAAAGTTCAAACATATTTACCTCAATTTTCCTTCACATCTGTTAAATTTTCGCATGGAGTTGTAGACAAGTTGCAGAAGTTTTTGACAAAATTGATGGAAATATACCTAAAAAATATTTCACACCATGTTAACCAGAATTCCAATTGACTTATTACATCGAAATTCAAAAGGTATTTAGATATTTAGACTGAATCATAGATTACAGGTATGAAAAATGAAAGTATCGCGTTTGTATATATTTTCAATATGATAACAGCTAAAATCCATCATGTAAGACAATTATTTTTTCAAAGAAGTAGTGTATCTTTTCTGTTATCAAGCTTATCATTTATATCTAATGGAATTTTTTCGTCAAATATGCATTGGAAAATATTTTTATTGAAAAAGTTGTTGTGTGTTTAAAATTTGAAATATTAGTTCATCACCAAACAGGCAAAAACAAAGGTTTTTAAATATTCTCTATGATGAAACATGATAGATATCTCTTTTCCTTGTTCTGTGATTGCCAAATTAGAAATGCTTCTATTTTTCTATAACTTTAAATTTATAATTATGGCAGTCATTTCAATTTTGTTTTCTGTTTGAAAAAGAATGTATCATGAATTGAATCGAAACGCACTTGTCTGTTTCTTTTACATTTCAAAGCCACACCAGTAGATATAAACAGCTATTTTATCATGATGCAATCTTTTGTGCAACAGAAGTTTCAAGACAATCGAAATTGGTAACAGATTGATTTGTTTAGCTTTCTTCATTTTTGCAAAAAACGTTCTAATTTAGGTTGTAATTATTGGTACGCATTAAATAATAATGAAATAACACATTTTTCCAAAGCATAGCTCATCAATAAATGAATTGTTTTAACATGCATCCAGGCAGAGAAATCTATAATTGTAAGACATCAACATTTTAACTTTGACTGTTATAAGAAAAGAGTGAAAAAACGCTAACGTTAACATGCATCTTGCAATCTGTTAATATTTTCGCCATATACTTCACAGCACGGAGACTTTAAAACTAATTGTTATGTTTAAAAAAGTCGCGAACATAAATATGCTTCCTCTACTGTTTGTTAGATTATTTGTCTTCGCAGCTTTCTTTGGACACCACGGCGATTGCTTGCTTTAAATAGCAACGGTTAGTTGGCGCATCTAGTTTTAAATAAGTTTTACCGACAAACGCTGTTCCGGTATTACATTTGGCAGCTCAGTTTTTCTTTGCAGAGGGCATGCACCCAGTTTTCGACAAAATCAAATTGTGCCTTTATTTAAAAATGGTGGCAAAATCAATGTTTCATCGAATGTTGGGCAGAATAATTGGGTTAGGACCGTGATAACAAAATTTGACAATAAATACCATACAAGCAAAAAATGCATGCGGCATTGAGAATAAAATATTGGTTCATTATCAATTCGGTGATCCACATGATTGTTTATGAACTTACCTGTTACGAGTTATACTAGTGATTTGTCGAAATATGAAAGTGGTGTATTTACATGAAAGATTATTCTT
Source organism: Eudiplozoon nipponicum (assembly GCA_029291075.1). Taxonomy (NCBI): domain Eukaryota; kingdom Metazoa; phylum Platyhelminthes; class Monogenea; order Mazocraeidea; family Diplozoidae; genus Eudiplozoon; species Eudiplozoon nipponicum. The sequence goes on from JAQBSW010013050.1 coordinate 5,497, forward strand.
ACAAAAAAATACTTTTACCACGTCTTGACTACAGGCTAGGCAATTAGACGCAACTACCTACTCCGGGGATACCAGAGGTAGACTAACTGATGCTGGTAAATCAACAATCAATGCCAACGGTTCAGGTGGATCACCATACAGGCCAACTCGACGCTCTGCAAGTCAGCATACCACACAAAATCGTGATAATGTGGATTTGACAACTTCACTTGGTCAGACTGCCGCTGTCACACCTATGAGACAGGCGCACGGGAGGAACTTCAACGCGACACAAAAGTGGTCAACTAACCCTTCAAGCCAAACTGGTGAGATAATTTTCGCTAATTGCTTTTGAATTCCTCGTCTAAATAAAACTAAAATGATTCCCTCGATAGCACGCTACTTAACTTATACTGATGTTGCATGTTGCTAGATAAAACGCATTATTTGATTTTATTAATTTACACTGGTACCAGAATTCCGTAACTGCATTTCTAAAATGCGACCGTATCTGTAGATTAACTCTTAGCAAAATGTAAAAGTGCAATTTTATTTTTGTGATAATTAAAATTTCAGCGCATCAGATAAGTGTGAATTTATTGTTAAATGTTCCATTATGTAATTTAACAATCATTGGTTGCGTGGGCAGTTACAAAATTGATCTTAATCGAGGTTGCAACTTTGATGTGAAATCCAGTCACAGTAAATGCATACATTTGTCAATATGAACCAAGAATTGTATAATGTAGAACCTGGGTACGTCTGTTCCAGAGTCTGATGTTCTATCAACTGAGCTACTTTCCGCAGGCTACACCGTTTTCAGTTACATATTATGTAATGATTCTTTGTTAGATTCTTCTGTAGGTGAAGCCTATATGCAATCATTTTTATACATAAATTTTGAATTAAAAAAACCACAGTTTGTCATTAAATAATAGACACCACACTAGGTGGGGAAGGTTTTACGAATTAGTGGAAAATTTATGTCTACAGAATTGCAATATAGGCTCCGCGTAAATGAAAGGCTAGCCAAGAAACATCAGTTAGTAGAAAACTGAAAATTTTTTGTTGTGTGTGGTAAAGTGGAACATTTGAGTAGAGATAATCCGACTGGGATATATATTTAGAAAGCATTCTTGATTAAAATAATTGTTATGACTGCCTGCGCAACCTCTGTTAGTTTGCCTATTTCTTTAGTTTGAAATATTTCGGATACCTTTGTCGGTATTCTTTATCGTTCCGCATTATATCAAAAGTCATGCGAACATGCTTTTAAAGCAACAGCGACATTTCAGCGAACCATTTCATTTGTACTTCTAAAATCAGATATCATATCTGGGTAAATTACTAAAATTTAGTAAAATTCAAATTTTTATTCTAATATTATCTAAAATAAGTGATAGTCAGGCATGATAATTATGATGATCATTTAACGAATAAATGCAAAATACAAAGAAAAATTAAGAACGCCTTTTAATAAGCATTCACTTCACTAATTGCCTTAAACTAAAGATATACACTACAAATAAGTAAAAAATTATTTCAAATATGATCAGAAGGATAAAAAAGAGAGCATAAACGAAGCGTATAATCTCGTGTACATACGTTTCCTGCCTTCTGTCGTTTCATACGTAGCAGACAGAATTACGCCCTGTACCAACTACATATTTTGGTGAAGAATGTGGGAAAATAGGACGTTACAATTTCCTATATAAATATGTAAATCTGCAATTGTAAGGCAAAATTTCATATAACGTCTTCGACAATGTGACCTCAAAGCCAACTCACTACATATAATATATATACCAAGCCTGTAAATGGTAACGATATTATGGCTGTTGTGTCAAAACCTGATATCAACACTATGGTAGCCAAAAAATTACACGGTACCTATATTTTGTTGACGAGTGAGTAAATGGTACTAAGAGAATGAATTTCACTGTATGCTAAAATTTACTTGAATTGAGAATTACAACTATTTTTGAACATCTGTTACTGCTGGAAATTTATTCTCTCTGCCCTTGCTTGATTTCTTTCATAACATTTTGAGGTAAACATGACATAATTCAATTACACATATAAAAATAAGATACTGATTTTGGCGGACACGGTACGATTGTACTGTCTTATTTCCTAAAATTCTCTTTCAAATATATAGCGTTTAAATGGCGTAATACCGGCTCGTACTGATGAGTCGCCAGTAAGCATGAAACGAATGTGAATGAGATTATACTTTTCGTTCATGCTATCTTTCGTTTATCCTTCTGGTCATAATTGAACTAATTTGTTACTAGGTGCGCATCACCTAATATATAATTGCATATATATTAGTTCTCCGCAACAAACCGTATCTAACTGTTATATATTTAATTGAATGATGTCATGATTACAGCGAAATTTGATAACTGATATCGATCAAAGCCAGAGTGTATGGATTAACTGGAGTAACAGGTGTTCAGAAATAAATGTAATTCTCAATTTTGGTGATCTAGAGCATAAGGTTGCAATCCATCGTGTTGGTACCATGTACCTTTTCGGTACTATATTGTTGGGATCAAATTACATATTAGCTATGTTGGTAACTTTGAGACTTGATATATATATATATATATATATATATATATATTATATAGTGAGTAAGGCTGAATCTGCATTATCGTGAGACTTTTACATGATGTTAGCTTCTAATTTACTGGTTTACATCTGTCTAGGAGATTGTAGTGTCCAATTTCCCCTACATTGCTCCACTGAATATATATATATATATATATATATATATATATATATATATATTCAGTAAAGTGCGTAATACGGGCTCCCACTAATGAATCACCAGCAAGCTCGAACGTAATGTGGACGAGATTAAAAGCTCCGATCATGTTGTCTTTTTTATGCTTCCGGTTATATTTAAACTAATTGGTTTCCAGTACACAATTGTTTGCAGAGTTATTGTAAATATATCGCGATTAGGAAAATCATCTTGGAATATTACGAGAAAATATACCGTATAAAAATAAGACAGCGCTCTGCATATGCAGTCACATGATTGATTGATTGCTTAGTTTTTGTTGAATCTATCACCATATATTCCTTCCTTAACGTGAAATGCAATTTCTCTTTGTATTCAACGCCCAAAGATATTTTCTGTAGTGACCTAATCTGAAGTCAAATATATTGAGAGATTGCAATTTTACTGCGAGCAAGGTCAATGAATATAATCCCTGTTTTTCACTATTTTTAATTTTAATAAGAATGTCCAAACCTGTGTGTGTACTTAACCGATCACTAATTTCGCAAGCACTGAATAAAGTTATTCCAACCCAGGTTCCAAACTTCGTGTAAACAGCACTCTCATTATATGTACATTCGTCACTATAAATAAAGGATTTTAAAATGTAGAAAAGGCAATCTTTGTGTGCTGGCACTAACGACAGACCTTCAGCACCATTTATATGAGTCTATTTTTTTAATCTTCTACCTCAAATTTCTGGATTAATAAATATTTTGATATTTTTTTCAAAGTAGAAAAAAATAATTCATAAATATTATTTCTCGAACAGAACATTATGTCATACGTATTAAAAGTGCTTATTAACATCAAAGAATGAATCTGAATGTTTATAATCTGAAATACGTACTTTCCATAATTCAAATCTGAGCATGCTTCGAATTTTTCATTTTATGTGACAATGAGTGAAATAAGCGTAAGAATACTGAATTTGCTTTTTCTATTTGCAATTGAGGCATATAATCTTCAGCAAGCTGTGCAAACGATTTTATCATAGGTATCATTGCAAAATTATTCATCACATGACTCCAATAAAGGTTTATATAAATTTTATGTGATGTACATATTTTAGACGCACATGAATTAATGTATGTATACACAAAATTTTAAAAATACAATTATTTCTATTATCTGTGTAACGCTCCTTATTTGCAGTTAATTACGATTATGAATGAAAATTAGCAATAACTTTATTAATTGTTGCAAAAAGTAGAGGTTACCTCTCATCTATTGTGGCTAATGCGTCAAGCATGTTATTTCTGTGTCCTATAGCCTAAATCGTTTATTCTGTTTGATTCGTGCCAGCAGAATCAAAAATTCGTGGTCATCATCACATTCGCCTATTACAATATTTATTTTTTTGACATTATAAACTAAACGTTGCGTAAGATAACAAATAAAATGCGTTTGCTGTACCTGTTCGTCTTTTGCTATCTAATGAAATGTTTGGGTTATGCCGAATACATGTAAACAATCATATCCATCCATTTTATTTTATTCAATATTTATACATATACATATATACATACATATATTTATATATATTCTTCGTGGCTAAACTGTGTGTTTGTGAAATTCTGACGACGAAAAAGTCCATGAAATAATGCGTGCCATTCACTTCGGATAAATACACTAACCAGATCAGTAATGTTTCCTAGTTTATATTTCCTTACATAATATATATATATATATATATATATATATATATATATATATTTATATATATAATTATATGGACAACTATTTTTAGTGTGTACAACATGTAATAGGGTAGTATGTGTTTTGTCCAAGACGTAAGAAATTAAAATTGTCTAGGTAGGAATATTAGAGGAACGAAGGTCATATTAGTCAATCAATGTAATACAGCTAAGTTATAAAAAAAGATTTTCACATCGAATTTTTGTTGATTATTTTACGAATACTTTGGTATGCGTTTGCACGATTCAGAATAATCTCCTGGTCACTGCAGAGAATTGTTGAATTCTTATATATTTTTGAGCAAATTTTTGACCATTTTATGAAATAAGTACAAATGCGGACTTTGTAGATGACCAATCAAGACATTCGGGATGATCACAACTAGCTTTTCAGACTTTGACGTTTCATCTGAATCAGCTGTCCTCCACGGATATACCGTTTGTAGAATTAGATTATTGGCGTTTAACCATATATAATTCATCCAGATGTCTGCTACAGATATCTTTGAAAAACATCTGAACATAAGCACAATGATTTAATATCTTGCTAATAGATATGTTAAAAAAAATAAATTTCATAATTTTACTTTTTTGGTATCCAAACTAAAATAACCACTTCATTTGAACTCGTAACACATATTCGTAAAGGCTATTGTCCGCTCCTCAAAATCTATAAGGATTTTTTCGATCATCCTAACACCTCTGTATTATCGTGAATAATGGAACTTCTTACCAAGTTATTGTCTAACAAATCTAAGTTAAATTTACCTTATTAGAGATGACCAAACTTTCACTAAAGAAAGAATTACTTCTTATTGAATAAATTATCATGTGAAAATCTGACTGAAAACCTAATTTTACATGGTGAGAGCACTATATTCTGTCTTTTGGAGCATAATATCCCTTATCAGAAAATTACGCGGATTTCTTGGTGTACTTCAAATTTAAAATCTAAAAAGAATTAAGCAAAGCGGAAGCTGTAATATGCATTATCCTTAATCCTGAGCAAAATAAACAAAAGTGTTTATACAAGAAATAAATATAAAATGGTGAATTATTTGCGCGTGCTTCAGTATATGTCTTTTCCGCTTCCTGTTTTTTTATAATGTATGCATTCAATCAAATTTGGACTACCAAGATAACGAAAACTTCTTCCATATTGTACCAGATATAAGAGTCGAATTTTGTTGTGGCAAAAAGTCATGTCCGTTTCCAATTGTTTTGCATATACTTGTTTGATAAAAAAAATATTCATGCTTAAATTCTCTATTTATTTATTACAGAGATTGTATTTAAAAATTGTACATTTAATTCTTTAAATCAAGTTTGCGAGCTTGAAATAAACACCAATCACATTGTAATTAACCAGTCGTCGAACAATTTAACAAAACTAACGCCAGCCGCAACGGACTGACGCGTTTCGAACTTCCATGATCATCATCAGAGTACGACGGAAAACTGACTATCGAGCATAGTTAGATATGCGGCTCTCTACTCTAGCAGTCTCACATACATTGAACTTGACTGGAAATGTCGGCTGCACAATTGTTAGTAGCTTTCGCCACATATACATATATAAGCAATACTGCATAGAAATTGTGCAGCGACATTTCCAGTCACGTACAATGTATGAAAAGCTACTAGAGGTGAGAGCCGCATATCTAATTTTGCTTTACATATATATGCAATGCGGTTTGATCCTCGCTAGTAAGTTCACCGTCGTACTCTGATGATGATCATGGAAGGTCGAAACGCGTAAGTGCGATGCGGCTGGCGTTAGTTTTGTTAAATTGTTCGACGACTGGTTAAATACAATGGGATTCGTGTTTAATTCAAGCTCGCAAACTTGATTTAAAGAAACGTTATCACCACCCGTGCAATCATTTGTTGTTAAATGTACATTGAATATTTGTATTATTAAACGAATGTTGGTTGCGCTGGTGTTGATACGAACTGTTCAAATGAAAGTCACGTACTAGTCCCATTGTATGCATAAATTGTTTTCGGTATAAACTATTCATTGTGCATATATAATGATACTGGTGTTCGTGTAAATTTAAGTTGGGATGTTTATATTGCATTATCTTTATAAACATTTTCACGAATTTTATATAGACTAGCATAATCACACGAATCTTGGTGAATGCTTCTGTTGAATCTTGAACTGTACTAAATTATAAGTTCAATAACATAGGCTTTGCGTGATGAACCTGCTACTCAAGCCGTAAAAACAAAAATCACTCAAAGTACAAGAAAAGCAACTATGTCAGATAAGCACAGAGTAATGCTTCCATCGACAGTTATTTTACAACGAAATGTTTAGGCACACTAACCGGTTGCATTCAGCTTTCACGTGTTATAGGCCTATTAAGTGGGTCCCATTGCTTGTTTCAGCCATCTGCAATTGTTTAGCTTACTCCTGTTTACCTTAAACGAACATTGGTTGCGCCGGTTGTGATAACAATTACTTTTATTCAGGGTTGCGATCTTGATATAAACAAGAGACCCATTTTGTGCAAGCATTTGTCAGTATTAACTAAGTATTTTATAATGTAGAAAAAGCAATTCATCCGGTATACTTGATCATCTTTACTGTGCAAGTGCCAGTCATGCAATCTCACGTATATGCTTCTCGGATACAACATTTACAGCGATACAATTTAACAATAATTGATTGCGCGGGTGGTGGTAACAATTCTTTAGATCAAGTTTTCGAGCTTGAAGTAAACACCAATCCCATTATATTTAACCTGTCGTCGAACAACATAGCAAAACTACCGCCAGTCGCACGCACTGAAATGTCTCGTTCTAACATGATCATCATCAGAGTACGACGGAAAACTGACTAGAAGGATCAAACCGCATTGCATATATATGGAAAGCAAAATTGGATATGCGGCTCTCACCTCTAGTAGACTTTCATTCATTTTACTTGCCTAGATACGTCGGCTGCACAATTTTCTATGCAGTGATGAAAATTAACAGTTAGTAGCTTTCGCCATATATATATATATATATATATATATATATATATATATATATATATATATATAGATAATGCAATTAAATAAAAATTGATTGCGCGGGTGGTGGTAACAATACTTTAAATCAATAGGATTGGTGTTTACTTGTTTAAAATAATGGTAACCACCACCCACGCAATTAATTATTGTTTTATTGTATTGTCTATATATATATAAGTGTGTGTGTGTGTATGGTGCTTTGGTAACAGTTAATATTCGTGACTGCATATAAATTGTTCAGCGGACATTTCCAGTCAGGTTCAATGCATTTGAGTCTGCCGCATACCTAATTTTGATTTCTATATATATTTTAAATGCGGTTTAATTCTCGATATTCCGTTTGTCGTCGTACTATGATGATGATCATGGAAGGTCAAAACGCGTCAGTGTGTGCGACTGGCAGTAGTTTTGTTATGTTGTTTGACGTCTGGTTAAATACAGTGGGATTGGTGTTTACCTCAAGCTCGCCAACTTGATTTAAAGAAGTTCAGCGATATAAACATCCGTTGCCGTAACGGCGTTGCGCAGAGACTTCTTGGCTTGGTCTGCACTGTTGTGACTTAACTTCTGCTTTGTTCGGAGGCCGTATAATCTGTTTCCTGTATGAAGTCTAAGATTTTATGGCCTTAGAGCAAAATTGAGCTTAAATCACAACAACGGAAACCGAGCTATGGTTGCACTTGGTGTTGCTAACACGGCGTTGGAATTTCGTTAGTAGGATTTTATGGACAAACCAGCTAAATGATGACGAAATGAAAATTTACGGTTTAATAGGAGGCATTGAACACATCAGTCTCTGCACTAATAAAATAGCGTAATCTGCATTATTCAGGTGTATTAAGAAGAGCAGAGCAGCATCTAAATGTGTAGTGCATGCATTGGCTGGATTCAATTACTTTGCTCGGACAGCCATCTCCAGGTGTTAACTAGATTAACGTGTTAATTTTTATTTAGTTTATGCCACAATAAGATGTATTGTTGATTCTCCCTCAAAAACTTTTCTAATTTTCGGTTATGCATTTTTAGTTCTAATACAAAGCTGCAATTATTTCTTTTTGTTGTTATCAACGTTTGAACAAATTTTGCAACAGAAAAGAATCAGAAGAATAAAATATTGACGCAGGCCGTGTTGTTATCTTCTCTACCGGCACGAATGACAGATCGAATACTGGATAAGCCCTCCAACTATCTGTGCTGTTAACCAGACAGTGGAGATACACAAAACTATCTTCGCACTACAATTACTAAACACACCAATTTGACACTTTTCAGCGTAAAGTTGAAGTGGTTTTGACGAAAATGGGATTAAATTTCAAGCAAGAGCTAAAGCTTATGCATAGCAGCTAAGGCTAACAAATAAATCAGAAATGCCTTCTAACCGTTTCGTTTTGCTAAAGGCATAACAAAAGTGGCCTATTGAAAAATTAGTGTAAATAATAAATTTAAACGCGAAGCTATCTTTTATTTAATCTATTTTCTAACGATCATTTTTGCACCGTTAATAAAATTTTGCACAAACTTGTATCCTTTTCTTTATGTCTTTTTAAAATAACTTTTTAACCCAATCTTCATTAATAATAGTATTCTGCCCATACCCAAATGTTAAAAAGGAATTTTTAAATAAAATGAAACAGTTCTTCCATATTATATCCTTGTGTATGTACAAAAGAAAATAATTATTTAGTTTTTTCAATTAAAAAGAAACAAAAATGTAAAACGGGGAGAGATTGCAATATAGTAAAACGCCTGATCGTGTAGGTGCATTAAATTCAGTTCCAGTCCAATTAACAAGCATGTGCCTTCTGCAAAGCGTAATTGGGCCTGCTAACTGTTTCGTCAATAACTAACTCTTATTTTATCGCGTTTAGGACATATCTAACTGTCCTTGTCTGATGAACATAGGCGTAAAGCTTCAATGACGTGTTGCGTAATTGCATAAATATGTTCACCTTCAGATTTGATCGTATACATTTTGATCCGATTCTAAGTTATTTACTACGATACAGTTTTTCTACTAGTTGGAATTCGTTGTATTGACACTGCGATCAACTATGCAATGTTAA
>JAQBSW010013051.1:0-15044 GCA_029291075.1 Eudiplozoon nipponicum
AATTGCCTTTTCTACAATATACAATTCTTAGTTTATACTGACATATGTAAGTAATTAATGGGTCAGGTGTTTATATCAAGACCGCAACCTTGATTATAATAATTATTATTACCATTAACGTCGGTCTAAAATGTAACGCCAGTAGAGCGATTAGCAAGTTCATCTGTAAGAGCAGTGTTCTTATCAGAGCTAAGCACAAAATTGTGTGGCATATTAAAGAAAAATAGGAAAAAGGAACATTTTCTTATAGAATAGCTACGCATAAAAAAACACTTATTAAACAAAATCTACCAATGGAAGAGCGACCACACCTTCAGCATGCCTGAGTGATAAGGATAGAACCTCGCCCGCTCGTACTAAGAACACATTTGGACATATAATTCAACACTAATTAGACACTTAACAGCTGTACGATTTCTGCAAATAAATTGTAGAACTCTAAAACCAAAGTAGTAATTAATCACCTGATAAAATGAAAACCTACTAATATGTCGTCAGCAAGAACTAAACTTGTGTACAAATGAAATTATAACTTTTGCTACTGCTGATCTTAGCATAAACCTCTGGTCGTGTCTGAACAAGTTTTTACTAGGCATATTAAACCTTGTAGAGAGTAGATTAGATGTTAGCTTTCCGCAACAAATGAGATAAAAAACGAATTTTAATTGAAATTACTAGTAAATAATTGCAAAGTAATTTATGCTTAATATGTTAAATCTATCTGGTTTAGAAGGAAAAATGATCGAATGCCGTATGCAATTCGTTAAACTAATTCATCTATACAAACTGATAGTTTAAAGGAAATATGATAACAAGAATGTTACTTGACAAAAGTGGTTACATATCACATTCATTAAATAATTTGCAATAGAAATGGGAGGACTAATGTCTGCACATAACTATTATTAAAGACTCGAAAATTCAATATTTACAGAAATACTAGAATTATTCGCCATTAAATTTGCGTAAAACCTTGCTATTTCTAGGTTTTTATCAGGCAACATGAATTACACACCTTCGATTAAGCATAGGTCCAATTTTCAGAATAATACAGAATGACAGATTTTGCAAACAAAATATACCAGCCATGTGCGGAATATCAGAATAAAACGTTCCAAAACAATATTTATTAAATTCGGATCTGATTGAAACGCTATCGTTTTTATTTAAAAATGTACCTTATGCCTTGTAGCAACTTTTACTTATGATAGACTCACCGCGCAATTCCAGTGAGTGCTTTCGTTTCATTTTGACTTTATAGAATATTTATTTAGGTAATTAATCTCGAATTTCAGTCTTCATATTGTATTTAATCATGTTAGATACGCGGTTTTTGATATATTTTATTTTATCATGCCTATTCTGCATAATTGTTATAAGTCCCAGTGACAAATTTCACCATTCACAGTTTGCAACAAAACTACTACTATTTATGTTGTTCACTAAATTTATATGACAATCTGAGTCACAATGTTTGTGTAAACAACCGTTTTCAAACCCAGCACAATATGTGATTAAATTAGTGCATTCAAGAATTTTATAAGCATGACCTAATTATTCATCTTTTGTAATTGGTGTGGAGACCTAAAAAAGCGTCAAGCCATGTATATCGAATTTTAAGTTATTTCAAATATAAAACAATCTATTACTGTAAAGAAAAACAGCTTCACCTATTTTATTTTTGGAACCAAGTAGCATAAGGTTTTTTTACAAGTTGTTGCTTGCTCATGTGACTAAATCGAAGAGTCTAAATAGCGCATTTTTCAATATGTGAATAAAATGAAAATAAATGCGTGTTGATGTCTTAAAAACGGTATCTTGCATTATATTTTAAAAAAATTAAAAATCAATAAAGAGGCTCTCTATTAGAGTGTAAAAAAGACAAGCTATTGTAGAAGTTTGAAAATTACGTTCGAAAAACCAAGAACGTGTGCATTTAAAAAAAGGTGTCACAAACAGATAATCAGGAGATGACGAAATGTAAATGTTGATTTCAAATGAGGAACAGTGTTGATTTATTTACAACAGATGGACAATCAGAATAAAAACAATAAACCAATGTACTGTTGAAACACTGAAGATTTAAAATAAAAATAGAAAACATTACTTTACAAGCACAATGAAAAATGTGCATTGCTAAATTAAGTAGAAGAAGTTTCATTCGAGATAAATGGTCGCGCAACATTACGAAACCATCATCAGTTATAGGTACTGACGAGTATTGACTCAACATATCCTTTATTTGTGCACAATAGAAAGGTTTAAAACGCAACGCACGTTACAAAATGTATAAGATGAAACACTAAGAAATGCGGCAATTTAGCTCACATGTCTAGAAAAAAATTAAAAAGATTGAATATTTTTCTATTTTCATCATATTATGCAGACAAGAACATCGGCTTTCACCAAGATGGCATGAATCATTAAATAAACTAATCGTTAATTGCACGACGAGTGGTAACTCATTTTCAAATAAAGTTACCGAACTGCCTAAGTAATTTTAGGAAAACTAAAGCTTTTGCAATTATTGGCGCGTTTCATCCTTCTATGATCATCCTAGTTGAATATTAACCTGACAAATGTGGATCAGACAATATTTTGAGGGCCCATGATAAACACCAGTTCACCTTGTTCACAAAGACAAACTGCCGTTAATCGCAGGTGCTGATCTGTTTTCGATCTTCCATAGTCGGAATCAGAGCTCCAAGTAAACTGATCATCGTGGATCAAATTTAAATTTGTGTTGTTTATACAGTTATCAAAGAAAATAGTACCTGCAGCTGTCAACCTGAGTGGTCTGAAATCATTTTATTAGATTGAAATTTCGGATGATAAGATGATCTACAGTAATAAATATGTTAATTGTAGTCAGCTTTTAATGTTGACATTTCAAACATCTAAATTCGTGCGACGGTTATTTGTTTTAGATTTATATGCCACTAGTTATACTAATTTGTATTATTTAAATACGAAATCCCCAAACTCTGTTTATATAATCGATATCACCAACCGCGCAATTAAAGCTTTCTTGATTGAAAAATATGATTTATGTTCGTCCAAAGCTACAAAAAATATCAATCTAATGTATTATGTGGTTAATATTCCAGTCAAGTACAATATATGCATATCAACTAAGGTGTGAGAGAAGCATTTTCATATTCTATATTTTATATATAAATTTTTATTTGCTTCTCTGGTGAACTGGATTTTTTCATGCGCATCAGTGTTTGCAAATTAATTTTTTTTCAATGCGTTGCAATATGTAAAATAAAATGATCTTTGCTTTTATATAAATTTCGCAAACGATAGTAAGGTTTCAAATAAAATATTTTCCAGAACCACTACAGAGATGGATGTCAACAAATTATCATGAAAGTAAAGTAAAACAATATTTGTACATTTAATTACTCATCTTGATGTGGCACAACATGAAGTTACAGATTTTCCATGTAAACGTTTCGTGAGTATGTAAAATATTACTCAAAGTTAACTACAATTATAAAACCTACCCAAAAGAAAATCTAAGAGTTCACGCAAGTGAGTTAACTTGATTTATTTTACTTTCAAATAAATCGAAAAGACACGTCAAAAGATTGTTTCATTAAAGTAACGATTTTTATATAATAATTTAATAGGGTAATTTATATGATTCTCTGAAATTAAGGCGACAGCAGATTAAAATTGGCAAAATGAGTATTTTAATATATTTTACACATTTTATCACACCTGGTTGCAAAGACAGTGATATCGTTTCAGTAAGACAAAAGGCTGCAATCGACCGTGAAATATTTTATTCAATTTGGTTACTTTGAAGGAAAATGAAGCATGTAAAATTTTCTATTACTTGCCTTTATGTTTAAAATATTTAAATACTTGTACTATAATTCCACAGGCTATCAGTTGCACATATTAAACGAAAGTGTCACAAGACATGGGTTGGAAACTATGATACGCATAAAGTGTTGTCTTTGAAGTGGTAGTGCAACTATTTTAAATTTGAATCAAATAAAATCTGATTACAGTTCCAACACTGTCATATGTATGTGAATAAATAAAGTGGACTTTATAGATTTTATTTCTGGAGTTTTTTTGCTAAATGTAAATTAATCATCAATGTAAAATTCCCCTAAAGTTATTTTTCTAATATTCCTGTTATATATTTTTTATGCGCGAAGCTAATATATATGACATTGTATTTTAGGTGTTGCGTATATAATAAGCAATAAGGCCAAATAGACCCAGAAGGATAAACCAACGTCAGCACAACGCCAGGTATAACCTTATGTACACATAGGTTTCGTTCTTACTGGCGACTCATCAGTAGTAGGCGTTACTACGCTCAAAATCCACTATATATTTGATCAGGATATTTTTGTACAATTAGACGGCACTATCTCATATACGAATGTGTATTCAAGCAATAGTTTAGATAACGTCATATCATGTCTTCAACAATGCGTCGTAAAATCCAGCTCACTATATATAAAATATACCTAACCTGTAATAGATACTGACAATGTGATTGCCCAGTCGTTACCTGGTACCAATACAATTAATTTAAGTTATAGTAAATTTGAACAAAATTTAGATATGCAACATCTCCCGAACGCTGTATTCCTGTAAACCCATGCACTCTGACACTGGTTGATATCAGTTTTCAGATTTCACGGTAATCATGAAGTCATTCAATAAAGTGTAAAATATTTATACATTGTTATTGCGGAGAACTAACACATATGTGCAGTTGTGTATTAGCAGCAAATTGGTTCAATTGGGTTCATCCTGAACGAAATGTGTAACGCATGTGCACAGCACTATGTTGAATGAGCATCAAGTAAGCACGAAACGGGTATGTAAATGAGATTAAATCCTTTGTTCATGCTGAATTTGGTTTATCCGTCTGAAACAATTTTAACTAAATCGTTACCAGGTTTACAACAAATGATACACAATTTTTCATTTTATATAGAATCAAGTTTTTACCTTTACGCAAAATTAAACGATAATTTATTATTCCCACGCGCTACTAATAAAAATAAGTAGCGTTGGCCTTCAGAGAAGAAAAGAAGATTTATATTGGACGGTGATTTCCTTCTTGCTATTTATTCTTCCGCCCTTTTCCTGAGCGCGACAGTAAATAACACTCTAAGGTCGGTTAAATCTTGAATCCTTTACATTTAAAGGTGCACTGATTTTTGGTCTTCATTGATGGGTTCTCACTTGTCCTTTACTTTTGAATCCTTCTATCAGTTGCTGGTCTGAAAATGACGTTGGAACCAGATTTTCCGATTATTTACCGAATTTCGGGAATTCATTTCCAGTATCAACTTCAGGGTTGACACCACAGGAAAAAAACTTGTGGCAAATGTGGTATACTTGGTCAAGAAAAATTTATTTATATTTATTTTAATTCCTAAATGATTTTTAATACCTGCCCCAATATCCGGTCTCCATACCTACTCTCTTAAACTCACAAGTATACACAAACTTATACACGTCACACCCCTCGTACACAACGACCTCTTTATACACACATGTGTACTCTAATCTAATGTGACATTTATAGAATATCTATAAGCCAATCTTATGTATTGAGATACAAGCCTATTCGTGATGTCTCTATTATTCTAAATGACTTTTCAGGACCCGCAGAAAGAGCAACAGATTTTTTTTAATTTTAATAATTTTGCAGTAGTCCTCAAATTACCGGTTTACCTAACTTTACCCTGTGTGCAATAGGTAATAAATAAGTTAAACTGTTGAAAGTATATAATATTATTCTATCGTTTGGACAAGACCGGATACGGAACCTACACTAACAAATGGAATCTCAACCAAATACACATTTATACTCATATCCTGTATAAATTTATTTTTATATAAATATCGGTGTCTAAATCATAAACATATTAATGAATATATAAAATTACATGTAAGCAACAAGGTAGGTTCCTACGAATCACCTTGGGTATATAATATATTAGCAATATTCTACAGTCTTTTATTTACTTATCTCATATTTTATTTATGCCCACAGTTATATGAAAGATCCATTTATAAATACGACTACATCTTACATATATATATATATATATA
Organism: Eudiplozoon nipponicum; assembly: GCA_029291075.1. Taxonomy (NCBI): domain Eukaryota; kingdom Metazoa; phylum Platyhelminthes; class Monogenea; order Mazocraeidea; family Diplozoidae; genus Eudiplozoon; species Eudiplozoon nipponicum. Next base: position 6,097 of record JAQBSW010013051.1, read on the forward strand.
TATATATATATATATATATATATAATCATATAAATAACCATATGGGTTTTTTCCACATCTTTAATAATTATTTATATATCTATCATATATATGTGTATTTACACCCTATATAATATGAATGTATTATGAGTAAGCACGTCAGTTCACCAATGGATAAATAATATCAGTCGAAACATATTTATTAATATTTAAATTTCTATTTCTATGCATATATATATATATATTCGGTTACATTAGAAGAGTTTATGGTGTGATGGTAGCGTTTGCTATGAATAGCACATTATTCCAACTTTGGCGAATAATTTCTAAGAACGTTTTTTAGAATGTCTTTATAGAAAGACGTCAGTGTGAGTTACCTATATTAAGCCTCGTTGACGACATTTTTTCTATTCTTGATAGCAGGGTATACATACTAAAAATGCTTTAAATTTTCAATGGATCTGACAAAGTACTATACTTAACCATAGGAATTGAATGCGATAAGTTGGATGCGTTTAACCCCAAAGTATACGTTTGTGATAAATTTTTTTAATATATTCTATACACCAACCTTGCTTTCTTATCAGTTACATTAAAGTAGGTTTTTGTCTCATTTTTTATAATTTGCAAATTCTCTTGGTTTTTATTCCATATATATGTCAATATGATTAATCTAAATTTAGTAGATGATATATAGTAAATCAATAAATTATATATAAACTAAAATCTATCCCGAACACGTGATTCAGCGAAATAGTCAAAGGGATTTAAATCTACAAACGTAGAGAATCAAGAAAAATGACATCGTCCTGAGCATTTCAGAAAAGCAGAACAATTTCTTTAATCAAACATGGAACATTGTGCACGGTATAGATCGTAAAACATTTCGGTGAACCAGTAATAAAGCAGAAACAACCGTTAATTGTGACTTCAAATATTATTTATCGGTATACATGCGCAGACCGTTCGACCAGAGGATTGGTAACAAAAGTAATGAACATTGAAATTAAAAAATATTAATCAATATACTGGTAAATACAGGTTACTAAATGCATTTAAATTTTTCGTAATCTCGCACTTACGCGAACCAGATATTTAAACTTAACAACGCAGTAGCAGAATGCGGGTAAAAGGCTATAAATCGCTGCGGATTAGCATGTTCGATCATATTAAATACATACAGAAAAATTAAAAGCGAGAATTCCACCAAAATTAAAGAAAATGGATGTAAATGGAGGACATTTTTCCAATTTGACCCACTTTCTTTCATTCTCACACAGTTTCAAATTTATGCACGTGTTTATTTCTAACAAATTTAAATGAAAACTTAAGAATATTATAATCATATAAATAACCATATAGGTTTTCCATATATATATATATATATATATATATATATATATATATATATATATATATATATATATATATATATATATATATATATTACAAGTGCCAAAATTTTTTTAACATGAAATATTTGAGCTTAAATTTTATATTAACTTTCAAATTGTGGCTTGTGATTTCTGTGAATTTATTATTTAAAGAAAAATAATGTTTTATTGCTGCGTTTGGCAGTGGATTAAAATATTTAACATAATTTCGGTACTAAATTAGCATGTATTATGGATGTGCAACTGGTTTTTACTCATAGTTTAGGCATATTTACAATAATTTTGCTGTGTGCCTGTTTTGTCTCACACAAAAAGGTTTTTTCGCAAGAAACACATGAGCCATGATGGCATTCTATTATTTTAAAGCCCTAGGCATCTTATTTTGTAAAAGAGAAAGTTACATTTAAATAGCACTTTTAAAATCGAAACAATGTATGGCATAAATAATTTAATACAGGCAATGCCATGGTTTACTTGTGCTTCTATGTATTGAGAATGTCATCATTATTTTGATGAATTAAAAATACAGTCAGAGCAATTTTTTGAATTAACCGAGCCTTGGTTACACGGGAATTGAATACAAATATTTACATCAAGTTTGCTATCTTAATATCCAAAACTAATCGAATTAAATGCATAAATCTGTCAGTATAAACTTAATATTGTATAATGTAGAAAAGGCATTTAATCAAATTGACCGGCTTCGTCCTTATTGGAAATTCAACACTTAATGTCCGCGGCAAATTCTGGAAAATACGTGAAGTGTCCCCAATAAGGAAGAAACTGAATGAATTGCCTTTTCTACACTTAATTTATTCTGACACATGCATGTACATATCAAGTTTGCAAATTTGATTTAATTAATCGCATACTTTAATTTAATTTTGTCATTAGAATGCGGGCCTTAATCGATTTCTGAATACCATTTCTGTGAGCAGAGATAAGGAAGGTCTTTTTTCAGATACAAGAAACATTTATATCGCATTTTTTCATAGGTTTTTTTTTAAATTGCTTTTATAGAAATTGTAATTTAAACGCAGTTAGAGTTTTCAATTTGTTTTATTTTTGAATATGTTTATTTTTGCTATTGGTGGATTCTTAAGGAAAAACGAGAATGACATGTTTCATACATCTGAAAATATTGATTTTTTTGCATTTTGGAGTAGTAATAAGTATTTAATTTTTATTGTCACAGTGCGAAAAGATTTTGTATAGATTCATTATTTATCTGAGCCAAAAAATTATGTAAATTTATTTTGGCAATTGACGTCTTGGTTTTCTATGATTAATAGCAAAATAAATATTACGGATTTGTTACATTTACTTTCATTTACTGATTTTGTTGCTCGTTATTTATTATTTGTTACCACATGACAAGTGTTGTGTATTATGCCTATAGTCTTACAAAAATTGTTATTCATTTTTCCTTGTTGCCGTTGATAGCTTCAATTTAATCAAACTATTTTTGTTGTAATAACTTTATCAAAAATCGAGTATAAAATTTATTGGCGCTTAAGTATTTAGCATCGCACTGGACAGGTTTTCCGTGTTTACATTATTTCAAATTAAGACAGCTACCGAAATAAGAATGTTTCTGATTAAATTATTAAAAATTGGGTCAGTAAAAATAACTTTATTTTGTGTAAAGCAACTAGCTGGGCATCAAAAAATATTTAAAATGACGTACACGATTAATAAGATATTGAGTTTAATTGTGAACAGCTCGCACATGTATTTGCACATGCGATTTGAATACCATTTTTTACGCTCAAATTTTTCTATTAAAACGTTTTGTTTGGTATATAATTCAAATTCTAAACTCTGCTATCGGTTTCTATGATAGATCTTTCCCAATACAGAGAGTTTCCATAATGGTGTAACACAGGTTTTTATAAAATCGCTGTCTACGTATTTTTCAATGCAAAAAATGAAAAAGAGCTACGCAAAGCTGAAGCTGTTATTTAAAATCTCTTAATTCGTAATATAATAATTAAGATATGTTGGTATATTAGTTTAAAATAAAATGATTAACTGACGGTAGTTTTGCTACGTTGTTCGGCGACTGGCTAAATGCAATGGGATTGATGTTTATTGCAAGTTTACAAACTTTATTTAAAGAAAGAACAGCAACTGAGTAATGTTTAACAATAATTGATTTTTCGGGTGGTGGCCACAATTCTTTAAACCACGTTTGCGAGCTTGATCTGACCATAAATCCCATTGTATTTGACCATTCGCGTTGGACTGGCGTGAGATTTGCTATGTTGTTCGACGACTGGATAAATACCACGGTATTCGTGATTTCTTCAAGCTTGCAAACTTGATATAAATAATTGATTAAATAATGACCAGAAGGATAAACCAAAGACAGTATGAACGGAAAGTATAATCTCATGCACATTCGTTTTGTGCTTACTGGCAACTCATCAGTAGGAGCCGGTATTACGCCCTTTAACCACTATATATACCGGCTCCTATTGATGAGTCGCCAGTAAGCTCGAAACGAATGTGCATGAGATTATACTTTCCGTTCATGCTGCCTTTGGTTTATCCTTCTGGTCACAACTGAACTAATTTGTTACTAGGTTCGCAACTCCTAATACATACTTGCATATATATTAGTTCTCCGCAACAAACAGTATTTAAATTGATAAAATATTTGTGTGTGTTTTCCTTAGTGTGAGTACTTTCCGCTTCCGGTATGTTGTTGTTCAATGTATGCGTCTAATTTATTTTAAGCATCAACGGTTTCCAAAATTGACCATATAAAATACCAGATAATGCTTTTGAGTTAAATTCTTGCGAAAAGAATTTGCCTGTTTTTGCACTGTATTGTGTATACCTGCATTATAATAAATGTTTACTTTATCTCACGATTTATTTCTCATTTCAAATTACTGAGGCAAATCCATGCACAATGACATTGATTGCTACTAGTAATATGATTTCGCGGTAACACTAACACTATTCAATTAAATAAATGATGGTTATATTTTCGCGGAGAGTTAATAAAAAGGCAAGTGTGTATTAGATCTGGAGTACCTAGTAAATAATTTGTTTACATAGAACCAGAACGATAGACCGAAGTCAGCATGAATGAAAGGTTTAAGCTCACTTACTGGTGACCCCTAGGTAGGAATCATTAATACGCCCTAAATCTAATATATATTTTGTCATATTATGTGGAACAGTTTGACAATACATTCTCCTACACGAATTAAGCTATTCACACAGTAATTGAAATAACTTCGTGTAAAATCTTCGGCAATGTGACTTCAAAGCTAACTCAACTTTTATACTATAACCTGAGCCTTTATATTGTACATATACAACCACGTTTCGAAATCTCTATGAAACATTTGCACAATTTTCATTTTTGACGTACGTTAAATCGATACACATGAATATGTGTAGCCAATAGCACCGAGTTTTGTGCAGTATAAATTCCACTTCGTTTTTTCAAATGATTAACTATATCTTAATAATACGCGAGTACCAATAAAGATGATAGAGACAAAACAGCAAACTCAGCATTATCTGACGTGATTCTAACAAATCCTTAAGGCAGAGCCAAAGCAGGAACAAATTAATTTTATTGCAATGGCTTTAGACAGTCCATTTCTTCTGGGATTAGCTTTAATTATGTTGCTTTTGCGAGCTGATCTTTCCGCATTTTTCCATTTTCTTCATTTCTTATGACAAAAAGAAATATAATGACGTATACCATTTTATATGTCGACATTATTTTACATGAAATTTGGCAATAAATCCACCTATGAATACAAGATTAAATAATTATTTCATCATTCCATCGGTATTTACAACATTAGTTAACAAACGCAATTAACCAATGGAAAATAATTTCCGTCTTGATTTTGTATTGATTGAACTTTCAATTGAACAATAATTTAATCGAGTTTTACAGCTTTTGGTAAGCACTAATCTCATTGTATTTAACCAGTCATATAACATTGCAAAACTACCGTAAATCACATTTACTAAGGTGTTTCTATCTTCGTCGGTCACAATCATGGCCCAACCGCGTATAAGTTATGGACAACGGACAATTGGCTCTTATCTACATTGTTTCTTCAATTCAATTAAAACATGGATTCTGCTTTCAATTAGATGTAAATGTATTCAAACAATATCACGGCAAACCTCACATGGAGAATTGAAACTGAAAAATTAAATTACATATTATATAACAAAAAACATTCCATTAAAAATGCGTAGTTATGAACAAAGTTCAGATTAAATTACATTGTCGATAGAAAATTTGGGTTAATCATTTCAACTCTGCATGTAATACAACATGTAATTTTATCTTGGAAAGATTTATGCGTATGCCAACAAATTACCTTCGGTAAAACTTTGAGTAAAAAATTCTTTCAAAGGAATGACAACTTAAAATAAGAATGATAAAATTAAATATAGAAAATAAAACGCAATTGAGGTATTCTTTTTTGCATCTCGTTTATTCAAATCTCGCCATAATTTACTTCGTGCATGAAAAACTGCAAAACTATGAATCAAAAATAGCAATTGTAATCGGTGCACTTGTATAATTAGTGTATTATTGGATATGCTCGAAAAATTTAAGCTATTTGAATTTGGATCAAAGTTGCGTCGCATTAGAAATAACAATGAATACTTTTAAAAGTACTAATGCGACACTAAGGTTAGCACACATGAACTACTCTTTTTAAAGATGCTGAAAAAAGAAGCAACTCCACTTTTTATGAAAAAGAAATCCTGTAAAATATATTGTTCTATAAAAGAAGAATCTTGTGTGGTAAAGTCCAGAACGCCTATGAGTCGTTGAGTTTAAAATTTTGAACTTAAAGAAAGACATTATAACTTTACATAATGATAAATAACATCCTAAATGAAGGAAAACTTCATGTCAAAATGCTAACATTGTGAAACAAAGCCAGTAATGTGCGTTTTATATTTCTGTTTAGTAGACTGTATAATCACTTTGATTACTATGACCATAATTAATTTTTACTTTGATGAAATATTTTGAACATAGCTAAACAGAAATTGGTTAAAATTTTTAGATCCTAGTGTATTTGCAGAATGATCGTGTATGGATGTGAACAAGCCGATAACTGGAATGGCGATCTGTTTTTTCAATTTAACATATAGCACAATTCTTGTTCTTTTTTCTGAACTGAATTTTAACTTAATCATATAAAGATTTAAATGGCTGTTTTTACTCATGTGTAATATAAAGCAAATTTTTCCTATCTGTTATCTGTAATATTAAAACCGCAATTAATAATCTCACGAAGTAACTAAGACTCTGCCTGATATGCCTACCTTTTTTCGCAAATAATTTTATGAACCAATTCTCAATGTTTCTGCTCACTCAACCGCGAAGATAAAGCTATGTAAAATGCATCATTCGCTTCTTTTGCAAGGCGTATGTGAATCATATAAAACAAGAGCTACTTTTTTTAAATAATTTGCTTAGTCTAAAGACAAAAGCCAAATAAAAAAGTTCTTTTTGGTTTTCATACCTCTGCTAAATTTACTTTATTTAATTTTGTTAAAAATAACCAAGTAAAAGATTAGGGACTTATAATGTAAATAAATAAAATTTTTAAATATAATAGCTCACTTTTATATAAATATACAATTTCCTGATAAAAAAACGAAACTTGTCAAGGTGTCATATAATCTTGAAATTTTCAACGGAGTACCCCCGAAACCCTGCTTTCAATTTATTAAATTATTTATTAGGTGTTGCGAAACTAGTAATAAATTAGTTCAGTTGTGACCAGAAGGATAAACCAAAGGCAGCATGAACGGAAAGTATAATCTCATGCACATTCGTTTCGTGCTTACTGGCCGGAATTACGCCCTTTAACCACTATATATTTGTTCAAAGAATGTGGAATAATAGGACGGTACAATCTCCTAGACGAATGTGTAAACCTGCAATAGTGAAGCTAATATCATCTAAAGTCAACGACAATGCGACTTCAACGCTAACTCACACTATATAATATATATACCGAGTCTGTAAAGGATACTAACACTATGGCTATTGTGTTAGTAACCGATACCATCATTATTGTACCGAAAAGGTACTTGGTACTAACACTATGGTTAGCGAGTCGGTACATGATACCAAACTGATGGATACAATTTATGCTATAGTTCACCGAAATTGAGAATTACAACAATTTCTGAACACCTGTTACTCCAGTAAATCCATACACTCTGGCCTTGATCGATATCAGTTATCACATTTCGCGGTAAGCATGACATCATTCAATTCAATATATTACAGTTAAATACTGTTTGTTGCGAAGAACTAATATATATGCAAGTATTTATTAGGTGTTGCGAACCTAGTAACAAATTAGTTCAGTTGTGACCAGAAGGATAAACCAAAGGCAGCATGAACGGAAAGTATAATCTCATGCACATTCGTTTCGTGCTTACTGGCGACTCATCAGTAGGAGCCGGTATTACGCCCTTTAACCACTGTATATTTGGTCAAAGAATGTGGAATAATAGGACGGTACAATCTCCAAGACGAATGTGTTAACCTGCAATAGTGAAGCTAACATCATATAAAGTCAACGACAATGCGACTTCAACGCTAACTCGCACTATATATTATATATACCGAGTCTGTAAAGGATACTAACACTATGGCTATTGTGTTAGTAACCGATACCAACATTATTGTACCGAAAAGGTACATGGTACTAACACTATGGTTACCGAGTCGGTACATGATACCAACCTGATGGATATAAATTTATGCTAAAGTTCACCCAAATTGAGAATTACAACAATTTCCGAACACCTGTTACTCCAGTTAAACCATACACTCTGGCCTTCATCGATATCAGTTATCACATTTCGCGGTAAGCATGACATCATTCAATTCAATATATTACAGTTAAATACTGTTTTTTGCGAAGAACTAATATATGTGCAAGTATATATTAGGTGTTGCGAGCCTAGTAACAGATTAGTTCAGTTGTGACCAGAAGGATAAACCAAAGGCAGCATGAACGGAATATATAATCTCATGCACAATTTATTAGTAAGTATTAGAGTATAATGAAAAGGATCTCCGTCTACCCTTAAAGCTTACGCTTCATAAGTTTTGGAAACTATTTCGTAAATATTAATCTACAATGATGGAAATTCGGGTTCATCTACTGTTACTTCTGCATACATCAGAAAAAAAATTCAAAAAATATAGGATTCGTGCTTATTTTGTATGTAAACTTCCATAAATTTACTTCGTCATGCCTATCAAGAAGGCTAACAGCTGATTATTCTTTATAGAGTAAATTTAATCAATTGAGCTATCAGGTCTTACTCATTCTTCCATTCATAATGTCATTATATAAAACAATCAATTATATCTTTAACGTTTTGTCGATTATTTTCTAAGATAAAATTTAAAAGATTTAAAAAAAGGTCATTGACCTGATTATCGGGTTGCGATCCGATTTGTTTGCATCCGACTGTCTTCCTGATTTTTTCCAAAATTTTCGATATCCGTATATGGATATCTTTTTCAATAGAAAGCACATCACCTAC
>JAQBSW010013052.1:0-15042 GCA_029291075.1 Eudiplozoon nipponicum
GGAAGCATCTATAAACAGACTGAAGGTGTGGCAACGGGGAGCCCCCTATATCCAGTGTTGGCTGAGATATTTCCAGTACATCTGGAGAATACAACTTCAAGGAGTGACATGTGTAAATGTACTTAATATACACAGTACGTAGATGATATTTTCCTTGACCTTAATAACAGGTCGCAATTACGAACATTGCTCGAAATTTTCAAAAAAGCGCAAAAGAATATCGATTTCATGTCAGATCACGAGAAAGTTGATTGTGTGATTACAGCAGTTTTGTGCTGTTTCAATATAAATTATCAACAGATCGTAGCTGCTTTTCAAGAATTGACAGGGGTTGCGTTCCCACGTTCAGCCCAGTAGTGAGGCACCAAACACGGGCGGAACGCAGCGGGATGATAGCCCAGCGTGACGAGGCCCAGCAGCTGCGGAAAGCGCCAGTGCCGCGTGCGCAATGTCTTCCGCAGCGCCTGGCGTATCCTAAACAATTGATTGAACCACTTATTAAAAGAGAAAGTCTACTGAATCATACGTATTTCAGAACAGAGCATAAAACAGTCTACCTGAACATTCCATTTTAGGGAGATGCAGTTACTCGAATAGCAAAAAAGTAAGTTGAAGCGGCATTAACACGCACATTTAACGCAGCTAAACAGCCGCTAATGTCGACATCAAATATTATTTACCAATATACATGCGCAAGTGTCCGATCAACTTACGTAGGCCGATCGCCCAGACACTTAGTTACACCAATGAGAGAACACTTCAAATTAAATGCGTGTTTTAAATGAAATGGTGAATACACGTTTGCAATTGCGCAACACATCGTTGAAACCTCACACGTATGTTCTTCAGACGTAGCATTTAAGATAGTTAATAAATGCAATAACAGAAGAGAGTTAGCCACATACGAAACTTTATGGATAAACAACTTGCAGCTGGATTTACGCAAACAGAAGTATGTTCAGGTATTGAGATTGAACCGGAGGTGATGCGCGCAATTGATTCGTTGTTCCCATATTTCACTCTCTTAATGTTTAAGTTTTTCTATTTCGTTTTCTCTTACAATTTATATATAAAGAGACATTAATTTGTAGAAACTTAAGAAGATCGTGAGAAAGAAACGGTTCATGTATCTGTTTAATTTTTTTTCCTTTTCGCACATGGAGAGGGTATTATGAATTTTTATACACAGTCAAAAACAGTTATATATATATATATATATATATATATATATATATATATATATATATATTCATATATTCATATAAAAAGCAGGTATCTTCATTAATCTAGTCATTCATCAGTAAAAACTAAAATTCCCTTTTCCAACTAGTCAACTCGACCTGTTTTTACAAGAAAAATAACAAGCGAATTTGGGGAAATGCTGTTGTGTTTGCATGTTTCGGAAAACTTTAATCAAATTTATCAGGTTTATAAAAATGGAATGCTGCATAAAATAAAAAGGCAATCTATTTTCCAGACAGAGATTTCATAGATATTTTGAAACGCCCCAACTTTAGATAGGTCTTGTAACAAACTAGTTCACATAGGAGCAGAAGGTCTGTCTGTAGCTATGGCACCCACCACAATTTTTATCTTAACAGTTTTACTTATATATCACGGGACCCGATCTTTTTATGCAATTGAAAGTATATGCCAAATATTTCTTGCTAGATTTTGTTTTTTGTGGACGCCAGTTTTTGTCACTTTCAACACAGTTCAAATTAGCTATCGAATCTCTCATAAACGAAAAACTATTTGGCCTGTTTATAATCAATATCGTTTAAGAGTACTTTGGCAGGTTTTGGCGAATTGTACGTTGTCAGATTAGCCTAAAATTGATACATGGTAAGTTAAGCAATCTACCTAACCGATTTTTGTTTCATCTATATTGTACAACGCCTGAGCTAAATTTCTCAAAGGAACTGTTGTTTTCATAATTTTTGTGAAGCAATGACAAAATCTTGAAAGTTTTCCGACAAATATGAAATGATAAAATATGACGCACAATTAAAAAAACATCCTAAGGCATATTTTTGATTTTTTTAAAATACAAAATAATCAAATTCTTATTAACTATTATCTCACTTGATGAACCGGCAGAAACACCTCGTTGATTCCTTCGCTGAATATTCTGAGATTGAGTAGGATGATGATGTAAATTGGTTTGACTAATTTGGCACGACTGCTGTTTGTTATGTAGCTGCCATATTACTTTATCGCCGTAGGCAAAGGAAGTTTCGTCGGCTGGCAAGTGCATTTGTTCAGTAATTGAACCGTCATCGATATCCATTATTGAATTAACGCCTGTGTTTCCGCTTATATCACAGTATCCACCGTTTGTAGGCATATGTCCCTGAAGGTGCATGGGATAATGTGGGTGTGGATTTTGATGAGAATAGTGGTGTTGTTGATTGTGTCCAACTAACATTAAGCTCGGATTCACACCTGACGCTGCAGTTAAACCAGTTACACAGTGTGACGAAGGAGTAGTAATAGCATTAGAAGTAGGATTCGAATTGTTTGAAACATTTGGCGTGCTGTAGACAGTCGTGGCACAGGCAGAGTTTGACGAACAAGGCATGATAGAAAGCACAGAAGACGGTGAAACAGAGCTGGTAGGTGAGTTTGTAGCACTGTTTGAACCACAACTACCCAACATTGCATTACCGATTCCATGAATACCGTTGGGATTGTAGCCACCTCCAGATGAAGATGAAGACGAGGAGGAACAAGAAGAAGACAGTGAGGAAAGATAGGAATGACCGAAACCTCCATTTTCCAGTACAGGTGTGGAAGTAACCGAATCTGTCGTAAAATTAGAGTGTAGAGTTAAGCAGCCATCGAAATCTGTTTGCCCAGATGACTGCGTTGGTGATAAGGCAGCAACTGAATAAAATCAAGTTTAAAATTAACGTGTAGATTCAGTCGAATTTCAACTAATGACGATAATTTAATTATTATTAATAAAAATGTTATAATTAATGTTTAAAACGCTAAAAGTTGTATTGCTTACATTTTAAACAACGTTATTAACTGACGTTGTGATTTATTAAGTTAATTCTTTGTAATAACGTTTGAGAGAAAGTATTTTATTTGCATTGCTTCAGAGTGGATTTGATCAACGATAAATTAGTTTATAAATTTTACCAAATTATTAAGTAAATCATTCTGGTCCTATTTTAGACTAACCTGTTTGTAGTTTCATCATGCGAGATGCATTAATATACTAATGTTTCACATTTGCAGCTAGGGATATACAAGTATGAATTCAAGTTTAGCTATTTTTGACTATTAGAAAATGAAAAATTAAGCACTCTGTATTTTACAGCATAAGCTTATTAAAAAACTATTTTTTAGCTCACAGTTAAAGAGCCATTTTTTGTTCAGATTTAATCTCTTGTCAATTATTTATTGCGGAGAACTAACTTTTACGCAATTGTGTATTAGACATTAGGTATTGCGCACCTAACAGCAAATTATTTCAAATAGGCCCAGAAGGATATACAAAGTTAGTATGAAAGTGAGGCATAATCTCACGTAACATGCTTTTCGTGCTTACTGGCGACACATCACTAGGAGCCGGTACTAAGCCGTATACCATGTATATATTTGATCAAAAACGGGGGACGAGTGAACTGCACAATTTCCTATACGAACGTGTAATAACCAGAAAGAGAGTAAAATTTACATAGTCTGCTTCATTGCGACTGCAATACCACCTCACCATTTACAACAAATGACGAGATTGCAAACGGTAGCAACGCAATGGATTTCGAGATACTGAGGTTTTAAATGATAGAAAGAATGATTCAGGCGATAACGTGCCTGCAGCGTGTATCGGCAAAGCGGTATTTGAGAAAGGCTAAACTTCTCTTCAGCCAGTTTTTACCACCTGTTACAAGGTGTGCAACACCTAATAAACAATTACAGATTTTAGCTTGAAATAATTATTTGTTTCTTCATAACGAAAATTCAGATAAGCTAAGAAGTATAATTTTCAGTATAGTCTTGTTTTATAATGTATAAGCTGTGATAATTGGAGTTGATCGCGACCAGAATAAAATATTTGTGTTGCTATTTCATAAGAGCACCATTTTTAAAATGAAATAAAATTTTGGTGAAGCTAGGTACTGCATAATTTCCTGATTCCTTCCGACTAAAATCACCTTCATTTCGCATGGTAAGTGTAAATTAATTAGTCTCACGCATACGATTGTTAAATTATCATTCAGCCACTATTGTTTCACTCATATGGTTTTAAGTGTGAATGTAATCAAAATTAACTGAATAAATATTCATCATCATTATTATTTTCATCAGTATCACCATTGTCGTTGTCATCAGCATCATCATCATCGTAATTATCGTTATCTTCATAATCACGGACAGCAATACACCAGCTTTTAATAAGATATACTTTACTGCAATAGAAATTTGAGTAAAAAGGAAAGAAGTAAAACAATTTTATGTAAAGAAAGGAAATGAAAATTTATTGTTAACAGAGAGGGAATTTGGAAGTGAAGGAAGTAGATCAGAAAATGATACTTATCCAAATAACACACATAAATTAGACATCAAAGATCACTACACAACACATATATATCCAAGTAAGCTTTAAGGAAAGGCAACTTCGGCAATAAAATTTACTTGTGTTTTTCACTGTATCGCTGCATAAACTAAGCCGAACCTCGCAGCAAACTTTGCCAAACTAAGAAAAGAAAGTTGAGATTGAAGATCAACATTTTGACAGTGCTTAATTTGCCGTCTTATAGCTCATTGCGTATTATGTTAACCCAAGGTAGCAGAACTTTGGAACCTCGTTTCGAGAATCTCCACTGTATTTTCAGAGGAACAACGACCGATTCCACGAGAGAGTACATCGCCGTGGTAGATTTTAAGTTCGTCCACAGTAGATTTGAATATTCATCATCAAGGCCAGTTAACATGGATTTTCTTATATCCCCATAATTTTGTACGAAAGACGGTTATTTGAGTTTGCTTGCTTCTATATGCGGTTTATTCTTATTTAGTCTTCAGAAAAAATTGAGTTTAAATTTGAAATTGATAAGTGCATGGTCCTAGCCAACAAACATATTCCAAAACATCCACGAACCCTAGATGCAAACACGCTATATATAATTAATAGCTACATCCATTTGAGTTCCCCATTGTCAGGAGCTTGGAGGGTGCAATATGGCGCATGGCCTTACACTACGGCCATAGTTTGTGCAACTCACGTATAACCAAATTTCTCCACAGCCATCCAACATTCATTGATTTTGTTAGACGACTTAAAACGTGTAGCACGAGGCCGGTTGTTTACAGATATCCATTCAGTTAAACAAACTTTGTTTGCTGAGCTATGAAACAATAACAGCTCCCAATAGTCCAGATTAGACAATTCCGTGGTACTAGAGTTTCGAAGCCAATAACGCGTCATTAAGGATGGTCCAAACAGTTATATATTACTCGTAGGAAACTGCATTCCAGGTTTGGTTGTGCAACATAAATCAATGTATAGAGTATCCAACGTGCGTGCTGGAGCTTCTAGTTGGCCATAGTTTTCACACATTAATTGCGCCGACATAGAAACCTAACCTAGGACTAAAAATAGTACTCTACTTAAACTATTTCGATATTTTTCTATTTGAAATTTGGCTCACTGATTTGCTTAACATCCACCATAGCGTTATTAACATGTTGAAAAGTGAAAAGAGAAGAACAAAATGCAGATTATGAAATGGAGGGTGTCTGCGGTAGCATCATTTTCTCATCAACCCTGCATCCATCGGCGGATAAGGTTACACTTTTTGTCCTACGCGACGGCCCATGCAGTATATATTCATTAACTTTCGTATTGTTCATAGCTATAATTTAGCTACAAAATAACACAGGATCGACAAATCCTAGTGCCATTGGTTTGTAGTCATAAGTTTCCTACGATTAGATAGTCTGCGAACCAAGGCTCATGACCGCCATCTGCCCAGATGCCAGTGGCGACATTTTTCTTCAGCAACCGATACCTGCTCTTTGCGCCTGGCATGCCTACTTTCATTCCACCTCTACCTGTTCAACACTAAGAGTTATTGCGTAAGTAATCCAAAGTCGGGACTTCACACTGGAAAGTTCATGCTACCATAACCGAGCCGAGCAATCAGTGCTGGCACGTCGTCAGGTGGGATTTTTTATGGCTGTTTATTATTAATAGACACGACGACACAAACGCGCATACAACGCGCATCTAATTAGTGCAATGCTACCAACTATTTTGAGATTAACCAGTCAGAATTATAAATTAAACAGTTTACATGACATTACACACTTGCCTTATTGGTTTGTCTTTATTTTTTAGGATGAGCTGTGGACTGATGAAAGTACTCGTAACTGTGTAACAATAATTCGTCCTTGAAAGGAGGAAGTGGGAACAATCGTAGGGTAGTCAGGACAGAATGTGTGTTTATCTTTATTGCAGTTACATATCGCCTATCGCAAAATCATGCCGTTGATAACGTTTACCGTTTAATCTCCTCTATTTCAAAATGCATGGAGGTACCATCATTTATTGCATCCGCAAATACTGCATATATGTTTCGGGCTTGTGTCTATGTGTGCGGTTGGATATCGAATTATGAATTGGAAATATAGCGTGCGATTGCAGCCCACAAATAGCTGTGAATTTCAACCTCATACAGCAGTGAAACAACAGCATATTAAGCTGATTGAATGCATTTTATGGCTAATACATGTGAAGCTGAAACCTCTTTTTCTTTAAACGCCTACTAGAATTCATTGCTAATTTATCAATCTTAAGCAGATTTTTTTTTATTTTGAGCCGGCTCTTACTGACTTGTAACACGAAAGGCGTGCGTAAACGGAAATTCATCTTTCGTTAATGACGATTTCGTGTAATTCACCTAAACCTTTATGAGCACAATAGTCAATTAGTAGACTTTACCCTAAATATAAATTTTAAACTTTAGTTGCTTAATTGAATGATTTAGAAATAAACTAACAAAAATTCTCCGGTATAAAAAAATTTACATGATAAATTCAAATCTTAGTATTCTAATGTAAAGATATCGAGTACTGCTTAAGTTCCTTAATAAATTAACAAGCAACAGCTCGCCGGTCGACCTATTTTCTTTAACAATTAAGGCCCGTTCTTGCACGGGTGCAGAATAAATTTGCTTATAACGTGCGATTAGTTTAGCACACACTTCATCTGATAAGTAAATCGGTTGACATATTTGCGGTTAGTATGCAGCGGAGGCGACAAACGCATCAGAAATTTTACAGTTGCACAGCCTCGTTTCCTTTTTATCTAACGCACGCTTCTGGATCGCCGGGGCCGTACGCGTCCGAAAACAAGAATTTTCTTTCTTGTCTAGCGCGTTTGGACTAGTCTATCAAGGATGACATTCCACACTTTCCAGATGGATCCTGTATAATAACTTCCTTACGCTCCATGGCCTGACCGGTAATTTCCTAATCTCTGAAAAAGGCATCCATGTCAATAAGATTAAATAGTTTATATAAACATCGTCATAGTACGCAAATTATGTTGATTATGCTCATGTTCGATACTGGCACGTGATTCAACACAGATCCCGAATTGACACTAGCTAAACTCGAATAAAGTACCTGTAGTCATTGGCTTTCTGATCCTCCAATAAAATACGAACACTGAAGTCCAATAAATTAAATAAAAATTGAAGGATCTTGGAATAAATTAAGAATATGAATAGGTTAGGTGGTAGGGAGAAACGTTCATCCTCTCTACCGAAGACCGCGTAGTATAACACAACCAACAGGTAAAGGTACCACGAATTTAAACAGAGAATTTTCCAAAAAATTTCACACAATATTTGTTTTAGTCAACCATCGGGACAATTTAAACTTCTATATAAATTGTTAATTTATTGTTATATAGAGAAACAATGACCTCTCATATGGCGAAAGCTTTTTAAGAATAATTATAGTTTTCAATGCAGCATTCAACGAGGACACTTATCGTATAACTAAATAACGATTTAACGCAGTAGTTATGTATAAATGTCAATTAACTTCTAATTAAATAACTGATCAAATGAAATTGATTATCATATTAAATTTTTGCATTAATTTTAATTCGATAGGTAAACATTCGTAAACAATTACTACTGGAAAATAAGAACTAATTAGTGTTTAGCACATTTTCGGTTCCACCACTTTATTTTACTGGTCAATTTCTTGAGTACGAACCAATAGCTTTTTCAGCAAGAAAACCATTGGCAACCGTAAATGTTTTCGACTGTTTTGCTCAAGATTATATTCTTATTCATGTTTTTAAATAAAGCTTTGATATTTTTATTTCCACTTTAACCTAGAAAAGTAGGGAGCGGGTTATGAAACTGGTTATTTTCATTCTCACCAGAGTAATGTACGAAAAAATTAAATTCTTAGGTAGATAGAATTTAGATTTGGTCGAGCCAATAATGTAATTAGCATTAAAATTTTGTACGATTCGAATTAAATTAAATATGCTGAGCTGCAGAAAAAAGCCAATTTAAAACCGAATTACTTTTTAGTAAGTGACCGACACCTAATATTCGCAGCAGCGTTAAATTAATACTACTTTCCCAGATACCTGGCTCGTAATACGAATTTTTCCAGTGAAATTGGGTAGGTCGTCGTTTAAAATGTCCACTTAATTACTTCAAAAAAATCTAAATGTCAGGCAAACCGAAATTTGCCAATTGCGAGATTACTAACTTAAGTTACTATTAGACGGGTTTGCTATCGAGCTCATTTCGTAATTCCAGCCAGCCATAATGTGGCAGAACTTTTTTCCTTCCTGGATTAAAATAAAACTTAGTGTACTGGCTGTGTACAACTCCGATATGTACGCTAAGCTCCTACAGGACTTTTATTACTTTCAAAATTAATGTAATTATTTAATAACAAGAATTTTGGACTTGCCATTAACGTCTAAGTATTAAATTGTCGAACACAGCATAATAGCCTGAAGACCATTTCATGAAAACCTTTAGGTTTCGCAATTAAATTATAGTTATTAAAAGGGACAGTGGTAACGCAATAGTAGTATGATTAGTAGAATTACTAGTTAAAGTAGTTATAATAGTTGAAGAAGAAGTAGTAGTTTTAGTAGTATTAGTAGTAAAAATATCGCAAACCGGAATTGTAATAGAACTATTATTTTTATTACTTTTATTATTATTATTGTTTTTTCTTTGATAACATTATTTTTATAGAACATGTCACGATAGAAAACAATAAATTATTTAGTAAAGGTACGAAACAACACCGATAAAATCCGTATCTTATAGTCAATTTAGAAAGTTTACTAAAATTATGTTAATTTATTTTATTTAATAATATAAATAACTAAATATTTATCCATGATTTAACTTTAAAATGAAACATTTTTTAATTATCAATGTAACTCTTCTAAACAGATTTTAATAAACAATTTAATTGACAACTATTCAGAAATCTTTAGGAAATCTGATCGAAAACAGCAGACATTTACCACACCTAAACTTGACAGGTATACAAATTTAAATTTGTTGCAGTGAATCAACTGATCTGGGTTTCTTCGCAACCTACCTGTGTTACGTTCAGTTTGCCTATTAATATCATATGGTGGAAAACCGTTTTGTGTAGGCCAGCACCTGTGCATCAGTGCGTCAGAGGATGAAGATTTTGGATTTTGTTCAACATGACTAGAATTCTTTTTCGAGTTGATCTGTTGGTGATTTGAACCTAATACCGTGTACGTAGCTGTGGAATCACAATTTGATGAGTAGGAACTATTGCAGTTGCTGAAAATATCTTCGTTTTTTAGCTGAGCAATTGCACCGGATGATTTTGGTGGTACGGCAGAAGAAATAGATGCGATTGTCGGTGTTGCCTGGTATTGAACTAACTCAATGTAGGAGGAGGAGGAGGAGGAAGAGTTGGATATAGGATTTTGTTGGGTTTCATCGTTGGTAGTCTGACGAACGAGATATGCGTGTGCATATTCATGAGTACCGTCTTCATTATAAACGTAGGAACCGTATTCAACCTCAGGTTTCAAAATTTTCCCGTTATGCATTGTCTGCTGGTGGTGTTGTTGATTATGAAAAATATTTGATTGTTGATACTGAGGATTTAAAACATGCTGATCATAACCGACGCCTACAAAAGCATTTTGATGTTGTTCCTGGCATTCATTAGTGTTCTGTTGCATAATCTGCTGTTCAATATGGTAGTTAAAGTGACGAACGTCTTCACGCTGGTGATTATGCTGTTGTTGATGTTGTTGCTCTCGATGACTCAGAGGCATATCAATATAATGCTGATCAGGCTTGGGTAAATCTTCACGGTAGTGTGAATTGTGCTCATTGTCAGTTATGATATTTGAGGAATCGCACGCATTAACCTTTGTATGCACTTGCTCGCTGTAGTACGCTTCACCATTTTGACTAGTTGATATGCCATCTCTGGATTCTTGAGATGATTCGGGATTTGTACGGTTTGAGTTATTACTGGTTAGATGTTCTGATCCAGAAAAATTGTAATAGTCTTTTGGCCAATCAAAACACTTTGTTTTGCCTTCGGCGACATTCTCACTATTTAAAAGGTGCGATGAATTTATGTAGTCCACATTACGATTTTCTTTGACACCTAAATCAAGAGACAAAATATTGTTCTCGACAACACTACAGCCTGACTCGTACGAGCGAGTTTGACTCGATTGCAAGCCATAGTTTGACTTTGTGTATACATCAGTGCGTAAGGGAGGCAGAACAATTGAAGAGCGTTGCATTGCTCCCGTGCTATTGTTATTATTGCCACCATCAAAGCATCCGGTAGGTTGATATGCTACACCTTTTGCTGTTGAATAACTATGAAAGACGAGACTTTGTTCGAAACCAGACTCATCGGACTCTGACAGCAGTGTGCAACCTGTGGACCATGAAGGCGTAGTGCGAAAATTATCAACTTCTGCAATAGGCGTCAGTGTATTCCTCTCAATATTGTGACAATTTTCAGTTTTTGTAATGCCCGATAATTCAATGAATTTTGTGCTATTTGTTTTTCCAGCAAGCTGACTACTACTGCTACTGCTGAGGTTACTGTGGCAGTCACTACTCATATCATCATCAACTTCGTCAAATTGCAATGCTTCAACGTTATCAACATCATCGTCTTGATGGTTACAAGTCTGCGTTAACATTGTGTAGTCGGAAGATGATTTCACACCTGAAAACGATGGAGGAGGCGTATGCAAGAGATGTTGACGCTCTTCGCCTTCATTAATATTAACGCCATTATTAACTGAAATTAGATACCCACAAGGAATTGCCTGTGATGTTATGAATGATGATGATGATGATGATGATGAAGGGGATGATAATGAGGATGATAATGTACAGGTTGTATTTGAGATTTCTGAAGATCTGTCATTTATGCTTTTCATTGGTGATGCTTTATTAGTCTGCGAAATGGCACCGCCTGCATCGCGAACAGGTATTTCATCGTTGCTGGATTTTGGTGTCGTGGATCGATGATATGCGTCAGTTTGATACAAAATTCCTTCACATCGCTGTTGAGGCAGACTTGTTTTCTTACATTCACTCACGTCCAGAGACCGTTTGGCTGTCGAAGTGTTTCCAGTTTTTCTCATTATTTGCGATGTAGGCGGGGAGTACTCACCGTTGGCGATTGTGGGCGCACTTCGCTTCACAACTTTTCCATTTTGAAATGGCGCCGTTGTTTCACCCCCACCTGACACCAAGTTTTCAAGAATAAAGTCCAAATCCAGAAGGCCATCATAATCTGACTGCGATGTTCCACATGTCAGCTTTGCTGATCGGCCCTCCATTGAAGCTAGATTTATTTTGGTTTTAAAAATCAACAGAAAAGGTGACTCCAGTTAACTCTATTAAAACAGAAATTTTAGTAATTTATCTTCCATAGAGGTTATCCTATTGTGTTTGCGGTAGAAAGTTCGGTTCTGACACGTCAAAATGTATGATGACGAAAATCATTAACTGTTGATGGTTTACTACAAAAAAAGTTATACATGCAAACAGTTAATAAATATAAAAGTTTTATTTATTTACAATTTTGAATCATAGAAAGACGACTACATTAACCGCCGGCATTAGGGTACCATTTGGCACAATATTTGGATGTGAATTAGCGCTAGCCATAACGGTCGTCTTTTAGGCGTTTAAATTTGGACTACTAATTAGACACCTCTTTAGCACGATTAATGACACACTGGGGCTCATCTCCCGTCCCCCCCCAACAGAACAGCATTGAGAACGTATTCAAAGCCGGCAGACCGATCAAAACCAGAGATCTCCACTCCAGGCTTTGCTGGAGAAAACTCAGCAAAGGCAGTATAGCTTCAACGATGAACTGTTGACACTGTTGACGCAAACTGGCAGTGCAACGGAGGACAAGAATTTAATCTAAGAATTTAGGATGGAATTCTGCATTCGGATTGTAGTAATAAGCTCTTGCTAATCCCACTGAGACTTTCTTACTCAGAATTGTTCTATTTATTTACGCGGAATGTCTGCTGCGCAATTTTAATTGGATTCGTTTAGCCAAAAGACTGATCATATCCTTTAATTGGAGGAAAAGAGTTTTCACAGGGTAAACAATTCATTTAATTCGCAGAATATGTTCGATTATGGCAAAGTGATATGTCATCCTCGTAGCTGTATATTTAATGGTGAAATAAAGCTAAAAATGGGGTTCATCATTAACAGATTATGTATTATTACTCAAGTTGCTGGCATTCATAAACATGCTATAATTTGAAATCACTGAAAAAGGCAACAATTTTCAAACACCAATAAAGTCCAGGAGCGAGATTATATGGCATTAAATGAATGTAAATATTTTATTTGCAGAATATCTGAGAAATGATAAATATACGTTTACGACACTTATAACCGAGTGAGCTACGCGGATTCTAGCCCTGGTTAAACAAGAGTCAATCAAAGCCTTTGCGGCAACACTAGACAGCAGAAAACCACATCATACATAGATGGATTACTGTCGCATTAAGACAGGATAAAAATGCTATACTACACCTGAATAACACATATTGGAGAGTATCCAAATTGAGTCCGTAATCCGGAATGCAAATAATGCGGATTCAATTTTGTGCAACAGGCCAGGTTTATCAAATTTTTAGGTAATCAACTGACTATACTTGCATTTATGATGTGCGAGTATTTCAAACTCTATGGCAGACGAAGCCAGCCAACGAACCATGGGTGAGTAGTGAACTTGTAAAGGATAAAAACAGATACACCTTGCTTAAACAAAATTATTACAAAACTGGATTGTAATAGATTGCACACTATATTGCACACAATTTTCAATTCTATACTGACTAATTTAACTTGGTTAATCGATTTGCCTTTAGGTGGAGCTCATATGGCATCCATTTAGACCCAAAGTTCCAACTAACCATGTCCAATCTGTCATTACTGAACAGTCACCACATTACATGGGGAAATGGTATTGAAATTGAACATTTATATAATTAAACGAACATTGGTTGCGCGGGTGGTGATAACAATTATTATAATCAAGGTTGTGGTCTTGATATAAACACCTGACCCATTAATTACTTACATATGTCAGTATAAACTAAGAATTGTATAGTATAGAAAAGGCAATTCATCCAGTAGACCGGTTTCGTCCTTATTGGGAACTCATCAAGTACTGGCCAGAATTTACCGCGTACAGGATACGAACCTGGGCACGTCTGCTTCGGAATCTGGTGCTCTAACCACTGAGCTATCCTGCTGCACACTACACTACACACAATTTTCAGTTATATACTAACTAATGTAACTTGGTTAGTCAATTTTTCCTTTAGGTGGAGCTCATATGGCATCCATTTAGACCCAGTTCCAACTAACCATGCCCAATCTGTCATTACTGAACAGACACCACATTACATGGGGAAATGGTACTGAATGAACATTTATATAATTAAACGAACATTGGTTGCGCGGGTGGTGATAACAATTATTATAATCAAGGTTGCGGTTTCGATATAAACACCTGACCCATTAATTACTTACATATGTCAGTATAAACCAAGAATTGTATAGTGTAGAAAAGGCAATTCATCCAGTAGACCGGTTTCGTCCTTATTGGGAACTCATCAAGTATTGGCCAGAATTTGCTGCGGACAGGATACGAACCTGGGCACGTCTGCTTCGGAATCTGGTGCTCTAATCACTGAGCTATCCTTCCGCACACTACTACTGCACACATTTTTCAGTTATATACTAACTAATGTAACTTGGTTAGTCAATTTTTCCTTTTAGGTGGAGCTCATATGGCATCCA
The DNA here is from genome assembly GCA_029291075.1 of Eudiplozoon nipponicum. Taxonomy (NCBI): domain Eukaryota; kingdom Metazoa; phylum Platyhelminthes; class Monogenea; order Mazocraeidea; family Diplozoidae; genus Eudiplozoon; species Eudiplozoon nipponicum. The sequence continues at coordinate 14,370 of JAQBSW010013052.1, forward strand.
TTTAGACCCAAAGTTCCAACTAACCATGCCCAATCTGTCATTACTGAACAGTCACTACATTACATGGGGAAATGGTATTGAAATGAACATTTATATAATTAAATGAACATTGGTTTCGCGGGTGGTGATAATACTATTAATTGTTGGTGGTCTGATATAAACACTGACCTTAATAATTACTTGAAGAGCATAACAGTAGGAACAGAATTGCAGGTATCATCTAGGACCGGTTTCGTCCTGGCCAGCAATTTGATGTTCCCAATAAGGACGAAACCGACCACACCTGCCTCTACACTAAGGCAATTCCTTAGTTTATACTGAAAAATTTAAGTAATTTATTGGTAAGGTGCTAATATCAAGATCACAACCTCGATTATACTGATTTTGTCAAATTTTAAAAGAAATTTACATTTTGCATTAGCTGAAGCGAAATATATGTGGAAACAATTTAATTTCTGTCAATTTCTTTTTTATCTAAATCTATTAAAAATATGCAATACATTTTAACAGATCATTCAAAGGAATTTTTAAGGGAAAATATTCTAATGCGCTTTAGTACCTGCGTTGCTGACGCCAGTTTGCGAATCCTCGTAACAAACTTGTCCTGACTTGATTCCATTTCGCACGTCTGCGTACAAGCTTGTGCTGCAGTTGATGTTTGGCCGCCGTGGTA
>JAQBSW010013053.1:0-15041 GCA_029291075.1 Eudiplozoon nipponicum
GCACCCAATCAGTCTGTTCCTTTTCAGATGATTAATATTAGAAGGCCGAAGAAAGGTTTCATGTATATATTCCACACAATGTAGCACATATAAATATAAAGTGATTTATGTCTATAAAGCGAAATGTTTAGCACAAATGTCTGGATTGGCATGAATATAGTCATATGATTGAAAATACATGATAATATGAACATAGTAAAATGATTTATGTTTATAAAGTAAAATGTTTTATACACAAGTGGTTATTGTTACACAAATGTCTGGATTGTAATGAGTAGTCAGACGATTAAAGATACATGATAATATGAGTCTAGTAAAATTATTTATGTTTATAAAGGAACATGTTTTGTGTAAACCGTTTAACGACTTTTATGACAAAAACTCAAAGAATACATGATGATGTTGATGGGGTTAACCTTGAAAGTTATCACTAAAATTGACCATGGAAACCGTTTAAAATTTAAATGACAAACAACTCACAAATTTATCGTTCTTTGCTTTCTTTAGTAAACAATCAATCATTTTCATAGTAATGAATAATATAATAAAGTGAGATAAATTCACTGTGATACAATAGTCCACCGCGTGATCCTCTCGGATCGCGCGCGGTTCTGTCTATTTTATAAAAACACTATTAATTACAAATAAAATTGCAGTTCAAGAAATATCGATTAAAACTGCTTGAGACTAAAAGAGATTGTTCCTAAAATCACAGCTAAGAGAAATATTGTTTAAGGACAGAGTTAGAATATTTGACCTTAAAGAGCACAGCGTTTGTAAAAATTGACCTTCGTTGGGTTGTAACACGGAGCCGCGTGTTACAATATCCCGTTATGTGGCGGAGCAGAGTGTTCTGGATAAGGAGAAGATAAGGGCCACCCTTATCCCCTGAATTTCGTAGACGTTTGCTACCAAATATCTTGAAGCTTTCGGCAGTAAAATCCAATTTACGTTACCACGCTTGTGACTCTTTTCTGTAGCAATGCCTCAATTGTCACATCTGAGTCATCTATTACTAGATTAAATTCCATGTCCCAGTCTACATGCGCTAGGGTGGTCAGTTTCACATAGTATTTCATTAGCCATATAGAAACGGTTTTTGTCTCCCTGGCTCAAGGTGATAGGCACGGACTTCTTGATCGTGCTCGTTTTACGTATGAGATGCCGCGTTAACGATCCTAAAATACTGGCTATACGTGTAATGAATCGTTGGTGTTGGCTAATCATGCCTAAGAACCTTCGCAGTTGGTGCAGGAACCGGAGCATCACTACGTTCATGGTAAATTTTATCTTAACGCCCAAATGTTTAATAACCTACTTGAAATGTATATTTCCCAAATATTTGACGAAAAAAGCATTCAATTTTGCTGTTATTTGGTTTGACTACAAACAAAATTTGTCCCTGCCTGGTCAAAGCTGTTTCCAAATACTTGTGATGTTTCTCGTGCGATTAACTATAAATAGGGTTTTCGCATGTATACACCCTCGAAGTTGTACAATTCTGGAGGATTTCTTCAGAAAAACGCTTGAATATCTGACTGGCATGTTTATTATCAAAAGTCTTTCAAATAAACTCAGGCAATTCCACTCCCGTTAATTTTACTGTGGTGAATGTTACAGAACTTTCATCCATCGGTATTTGATAACACTCCTTTTTGAGTTGAACACCCATTATATCCCATTATGTGGCGGAGCAAAGTGTTCTCGTTCAGGAGAAGATAAAGGCCACCCTTATCCCCTGAATTTCGTAGACGATTGCTACCAAATATCATGAAGCTTTCGGCAGTAAAATCCAATTTACGTTACCACGCTTGTGACTCTTTTCTGAAGCAATGCCTCAATTGTCACAGCTGAGTCATCTATTACTAGATAAAATTCCTTGTCCCAGTCTACAGGCGCTACGGTGGTCAGTTTCACATAGTATTTCATTAGCCATATAGAAACGGTTTTTGTCTCCCTGGCTCAAGGTGATAGGCAAGGACTTCTTGATCGTGCTCTTTTTACGTATGAGATGCCGTGTTAACGATCCTAAAATACTGGCTATACATGTAATGAATCGTTGGTATTAGCTAATCATTCCTAAGAACCTTCGCAGTTGGCGCACGAACCGGAGCATCACTACGTTCATGGTAAATTTTATCTTAACGTCCAAATGTTTAATAACCTACTTGAAATGTATATTTCCAAAATATTTGACGAAAAAAGCATTCATTATTGCTGTTATTTGGTTTCACTACAAACAAAAATTGTCCCTGCCTAGCCAAAGCTGTTTCCAAATACTTGTGATGTTTCTTATGCGATTTATTATATATAGGGTTTTCGCCTATATACACCCTCGAAGTTGTACAATTCTGGACGATTTCTTCAGCGAAACGCTTGAATGTCTGACTGGCATGTTTAATATCAAGTCTTTCAAATAAACTCATGCAATCCCGCTCCTGGTAATTTTACTGTGGTGAATGTTACAGAACTTTCTTCCATCGGTATTTGATAACACTTCTTTTTGAGTTGAATACCTATTATATCCCATTATGTGGCGGAGCAGGCTGTTCTGGATAAGGAGAAGATAAGGGCCACCCTTATCCGCTGAATTTCGTAGACGATTGCTACCAAATATCATGAAGCTTTCGGCAGTAAAATCCAATTTACGTTACCACGCTTGTGACTCTTTTCTGTAGCAATGCCTCAATTGTCACATCTGAGTCATCTATAACTAGATTAATTGGTTTGTCCCAGTCTATAGGCGCTAGGGTGGTCAGTTTCACATAGTAGTTCATTAGCCATATAGAAACGGTATTTGTCTCCCTGGCTCAAGGTGATAGGCAAGGACTTCTTGATCGTGCTCTTTTTACTTTTGAGATGCCGTGTTAACGTTCCTAAAATACTGGCTATACATGAAATGAATCGTCGCTATTAGCTAATCATGCCTAAGAACCTACGCAGTTGGCGCACGAACCGGAGCATCACTACTTTCATGGTAAATTATATCTTAGCGTCCAAATGTTTAGTAACCTACTTGAAATGCATATTTCCTAAATATTTGACGAAAAAAGCATTCAATTTTGCCGTTATTTGGTTTGACTACAAACAAAAATTTTCCCTGCCTGGTCGAAGCTGTTTCCAAATACTTGTTCCTATTCAAAATTGGCATTGCACCATCCACTTGGTCTTTCTAAACGGAGGCGCGAGCGACTCCCTCGACGCCTTAATACCCTAACCTGAACCGATATTACAATCTCTTCTTTGTCCTATCCTCAATTTGTCAGTTAATATACAAGACTGCTCTTCCAAAAATCGCGAATCTCTTCTTACACGGTTAGGAAAGAATCTGTATTGGCCCTAATTTACTGTACCATGACTGAGTCTGCTGTCACAGCTTGTATATATATGGTTCGTTTAATTTGTACACACTGTCCAACCCTCTGAGTTTATTTGGCTAATTAATCCGGCTAAAGTGCCGTTTAACGTTACTAGTAAGATGAAATAGAAATCTTACTGTACCAGTCCTTTTGAAGGCCCTTTATAAGATCTGTCAGACATTCAAAGGAAAATGCTGTGAGATTCTGTGAGTATTAGTTGCGTTTATATATGCAGAAATACTTTTAGACACTGGCTCCTTGTGTCCTATTCGGAGGCTGGTGACCCATTGTGCAAATTAACGTGGGCGTGTAGAATTGACAAAGATGGATGAGTTAGTTGACGACTGTAGGCATCGACTAGTCTTACTTAAGATATGCACCAACATCGAGATGTCAGAAATTGATAGAATTGCAATTAAGATATGACTCATTACGTATATCTGGATGCGAAGCAAACAAAAGATTGGTGTGTCTGAGGCCTAGCCACATAAGTGACACAGCACAGTAAACGGAAGTAGATTAGACGTCGTAGACAGTCAGTGTAGCAGATAAGGCAAACGCAATCACAGGTAGCAAGAAGAGCAAAATAAATTTGGTGGTAATTGAATCGCACTTATACAGATGCGAAGTCCTACCCAATTGATCATCATTGTGTTGCGCGTTCTCGTTGGTCCAGCTTAGTAAATATTTGATCAACTTTGGGACCAATTTGATTTACAATAATATTTGCACATTTGCAAACGAATGTCATTAATGGTCGAGTTTGTAATATTTGCTGATGATTTAAAAATAATCTTTCCAATAGATTCAAAAATATTGTGTCCCCTAAAACTTACTTAGCACTAGATTTGTATGACTTGAGTAGGTATTTAATAACATTAAGGTTGAGAATAAACAATAATGCGAATAAATCATTAACAATAGTTAATAGAACAGAATTTAATTACATTTATTTTTATGATGCTGTGAATAAGTGTTTTTGAAATCTAATTTCAACAATAAATTGATGATTTCGTCATAACTTCTCTATATACAGCTTCTGTTGAGAGACGTATTAAATGAAAAGTTAGTTGCGCTAAGAACAGATGGGCGCTAATAAGTAGAAATAACATATCGAACGATATAAAATTACAAATGTATATTATTTGGATTAGGCTGATACTGGAATATGCCGCCGCTACTTGGAATTCAATGAAAAAGGGATTGTCAAATAAGCTAGAACCTATACAAAGAAAAGTTGTGCAACATGTAAGCCCTGTTTCCTGCACCATATAGGCTACCAGATTACATCTTTTTCACGGCAATCTTTATCGTTCCGGAGGATGTGCTTTAGCACAAAATAATTGCGCGTTACCTAGTGGGCTGGTGCCTATATGAATCCACTAAGAAAAATTTTTGTAGTTGGAACTAGATCTTGACATTTGGCGATCTCTCGTCCTTTTGTGGGAAATGTTGCTAGATATTATTTACTTTTTGAAAAATTTACAAACAATTGCCAAAGGGGCTTAGAGAAACGCCACCATCTAAGATGTCATTTAAATTTTTACGTACTGAACTAGAAAAAATATGTTGTCCTATTGTTCTTTTTAATTTGGATTATGATCATACACATTCGTGGTAGAACAAAAGACCAATTTTTGTATCTACAATCTGTTTCATTGTTTCAGAAACGTTATGCAATATACCATCATATCAGTCAACATTCCAAATATACAATTGCTAGTCATGGTTCTAATTTATGCATAATATTACAATCGAATTATATCTTTAAATTTTCAAATATGAGATCAGAGAACTTTTCTGATAAATATATTATTATTATTTCAACAAAAGGCAAGAATAACCGTGATCAGCAACATACCTTCTTAAAAATTTTATATCTTCTATCTTTATTATTATATTGAAAATTTTTTGCATCATTTCATCATATTATTCAAAATTAAAAATAAACATTTGCTTGTCATGGTTCTCATTTATGCATAATAGCACACTCGAAATATCCCTTAACCTTTCCAATAATCAGGTTAGAGAATTTTGATGACAAATTGATTAATATTTATATCATCATTTATTTTATAAATGCGATTATTTAAAAAATGTTTTTTGCTCTTATCATAATAATTGTATAAAAACTTATATAGCGTATGCAGTGAAATTATTGCTGCGTGTTAAGATGTTGATATTTCATACATTAAAATTATTGAGATTGACTTATACGATAGTTAATGGACATATTTATGTAATGTGGTATCTTTTATATATTGTACACATTCTAATATTACTTTTACAAGAAATTAAGGATTAAGGCATAACTATTCAATGTACAGCTTCTGCTGAGAGACATACTGAAAGGATAGTAGGCAGTGCCAAGAACAGATGGGCACTAATAAATAGAAATATCTTATCGAATGACATAAAATTTAAACAAGTATATAATATGGATTAAACCGATACTAGAATATGCTGTCTCTACTTGGAATCCATTAAATAAGGGTTCGTCCAAAGTTTTGAAACAAATAAGTCTTATATCCTGCACTATTTATGCCACTAGATTACAGTTTGTATCGCTGCAAACTTTATAGTTTCGGAAGATGTGCTATTGCATAAAAGTTTTCCATTTGAACCAGTGGGCTGGTGCCTATATAAATCCAATAAGAAAGAATACTGAAGTTGGAACTAAATCTGAACATTTAACAATATCTCCTCCCTTGGTGGGGCATGTTGCGAGCAAGTTATTCTATTTTTCGAAAATTTACAAAATTTACAATCAATTGCCAAAGGGGCTTTAGAAACGCCTCCATCTAAGACGTCTTTTAAATTTTTATCTTCTGAACTAGAAAAAGTCCACAATCCTGCTGATATTTTTAATTTTGATTATAATAATACTTTCTCATGGTTGAATAAAAGACAAGGATAATTGTTATCAGCAACATAATGTCTTGAGATTTTTATTTCCAAGTTTTGTATTATTAAAATTTAAATGTTATGCATTATATCATGATGTTAGTCAACAAAGCATAAAATCAATTGCTAGTCATGGTTCTCATATTTTTTGCATGTTACACTCGAATTATACCTTAATTTTTCCTATTTTTGATGATGAATCTATCACTCTTTACAGCCGAACTTTCTGATGTCGATATATTGTACAGTACAACTACATAAGACTAATTGCACATATTTATGTGATGTGATATCTTTTTTATACTCTACATTTTCCAATATTATTATTTGATGGAACATGTGTGGTTTGAATCCAAATGAAGATATTCTATTCTATTCTATTACCTATTTGGTGGAACATGTGCTTTTTGAATTCAAATAACGATATTAAATTTTATTATATATTCAAATTAAGTGATAAAATGTCTGTGAATTAATTTGAGCTGTTACAAAACTGTTTCTATTTTTTTCGGAGGATATATCATACTCGGCAAGCCTAAGGAATAGTGCTAAAAGTAATGAGAAATTTAGTTTTTATCAATTTTTCGATCATTCTAGTAATATTGCAAATGAACCTGGCATCACAGAGGTTCTCAGTAGATTTTTTCCAAAGAGGTTCTACAGAGTATTTGAAAATTATAATATAACAGAATAGAATTTCTTTATTTAGATTCAACCCAAACATGTTCCATCAAATAGATAATGAAATTATAAAATGTACTATATATAAATTATTTTAAATCACATAAATATGTTCAATTAGTCTCATATAGATAAGTAAATCTCACTAGTTATGATATAAGATATATCATCATCAGAAAATTCAGCAGTAATATCACTTCATGCGATATATCAATTTTGAAACAGTTATTATGATAAAGAAAAACTACGGTCTTTTTTATTAATCGCATTTGTACAATAATTGATTATATAAATAATTATAGATTCATTATAAAAATTCACAGACTTGATAATTGGAAAAATTAAGGTATAATTTGAGTGTAACATTATGCAAAAATGAGAACTATTACTAGCAATTGATTTTTTGTAAAATCGACTAATATGATGATATTGTAACGCGCGGATCCGCGTTACAACACAACAAAGCTCATTTTCGACAGATATGGTTTTCCGTAGGGTCACATATGCTAATTCTGGTTTTATACAATATTTCTTTTAACTGTTATTTTAGCAACATGCTCTGTTAGTTTCAAGTAGTTTTAATTGAGATTTGTTGAACTGCAAATTTATCTGTAATTAATTGGGGTTTGTTTAATAATAAAAAACACCCGCGTGCAATACGCCGGTTGTTGAGGCCCCTAACATATTTGTGTCTGTAAGCCAGATCGCTGGAAGTCCTAAAATTCACAGTAGAGTCTGATAGGCTTATATGATTATTTTCGTCACTTAAGTTCAAGTCCGCTATGTCCTGCACTAACCTACTTGTGTCCTCAAATTTAATATCGGTATCCTTGAAGATATGAGATAATTAAATCGATACTTACTGTTAGGCAATCGGAAAGTGAAAGTCGGAAGCTGTTCCGCACAGTAATTAATCTAGAAAGATGTAAAAGCTTGAAACAAAGATGCAATCAAATACACCTGTTCATAGGCTCCTGTTCCTTTCTGTTTTATATTAGAACACAAAGGCAATTGATGGAGCAATATATTTGATGATGAAATAATCGTTTAGTCAAGAAATTGTGAAAATGCAGCAGACCAAAATTTACAATACCAGACACAGAGCGAGATACTCGAAAACTGAAAATAGCGCACAATTTAAAAATCAAGTATTTAAACAAAGAATGTTCTGTAAAATAAAAAGATAAAAATTCTTTTTAAATAAAGTTCGTTACAATCAGCTATGGTGGTTTAAATTTATCAGTCAAGGTTATTTTACATAAAGCGGAGGATTTAACATCCTCTACACGGTAACATGCAGTGGAATTATATGACATGACGTTCAAAGCCAGGATTTATGTATTTTATGTGGTATTCCTGACAATCAACAACTCCGCTAAGGCATTATGGATTTATATCTTCTTTTCTTTTTCAATCATTCACATAAAATTATTAACGATTCAGCCAAGACATTCTGGATTTATATATTTTGTACAACTTCTCACTCACACGAAATTGTCAATTCTGCCGAGACTTTCTAGATTTATTTATTGTGTTTTTATCACTACTTTTATACAAGACATTAACATTTGTTGACAATATATTATTTTGTTGCCGTCTAGAGCACAGTATATTTAGATTAACGGTGAATTTTAATTTGCCTTGCATCATTGTGTTCAATATATGTATGATGATTCGATTTAGCCTTCTCACATCACCCATTGGAAAAAGGTCGGGGACTAATCATAAGCACGGCTCTCAACATCAGCTACCAGGTATATGTAGGAATGGTATAGCATCACAAAATAGACAACTACCCCGCAAAACCTCCTACCACCTACAATATAATGTATATCATGCCAAATTAATTGTAACACGCGGCTCCGTGTTACAATCCAACGATATCCGTTTGTTATAAATACAGTGCTCTTTAAGGTCAAATATTCTAACTCTGTTCTTATAAATATTTCTCTTAACTGTGATTTTAGGAACAATCTCTGTTAGTTTCAAGCAGTTTTAATCGATACTTCTTAAACTGCAATTTTTGTATTTAACAGTGTTTTTATTAAAATAACAGAACCGCGCGCGATCCGCAAGGATCACGCGGTGGACTATTGTGTCACAGCCGATTTATTTCGCTTAGTTGGATTATTCATAATTTATTTGAAGGATTGACTGTCGACATAGAATAATGGATTAATATAATAATCTGAGTTAAAACAATATCAAGCAGTGAACCAAACATTTGTGATTTTTTTTGTCATTGAAGTCTTTATACGGTTTTCATATCCTTTTTTAGTGATAACTTTTAACATTGATTCCACTCATGTCATCATGTATTTTCAATCGAGTTTTTATCATTGAAATCTTTAAACGATTTACACATTCCCTCTTAGTGATAACGTTTAACCTTGATTCCATTCATGTCATCATGTGTTTCCAATCGAGCTTTTGTCATTGAAGTCTTTATGGGGCTTACCCCTTCATTTTTAGTGATTGCTTTTAACGATGACTTTTTACATATCTTCATATGTTTTAAATCGATGGTATAAATACAATTCAATTCAGACATTTATATTCGAATAACTACTTGTGCATAAAACATTTCTCTTTGTAAACATAAATCATTTTAATTTTTGTCGTCTAGAAGACAGACAATTTAGTACATCTGTGAATGGTGTTTAAGACCTATTCTTGCATTAAAATCTGTTTTACTGTCGACCTACACATGGTCAGTGTGGACTAACTGTGAATTATATTTCTATTTGCAACATTATATCTAATATATGTATGAAACTAAGTTTCGGCTTTCTCATATAAACCATCCGAAAAGGATAAGAGACTGATTAGGCGCACGGATAGTAATAATAGCCCCATTGTAATGTAGGACGGGTATAAAATCACGAACTAGATAGCAACCCCGCAAAAATACCCCTACATTATGGTGCCCCGGTTCGTTGAACTCACAGTCAGTAAAGAATTAATAAACATCTATATTTTGAGAAAATCAAGCACTTAGGATGAAAGCCACTCCACACGTTATTGCCTCGGAAACGGCTGCACATTCCTGCGCACAGACGCGAAGTTCAAGTGGGCGCGGTCACCCTAAACGTCTCAGGAGGATCCGCCCATTGAAGGTTCGGAAGACGGGTGGGGTCAGACTCCGCGGCGGCAGTATAGGCTGAGCACCCCAAGATTGTTGGCCGCTCCACATCTGATGGCTCGAAGCACGTTGCTTTCGCGGTAGAGCACAATCAAACTATTGTCTTTACAGCGACGGCTCCAATTAAGTCTTGCTTCAAACGCCCAAATGCCAGCAACCAGTCTCATCGTCAGTTGCCACTATCAACATCTTTTCTCATCCGTGACGCAACCTCTGGCGAATGAATTCTCATAGACACTGAATCAGATGTAAGCTTACTACGGCACAATTATCTCGAACCCAACCACCCAGTCGGCACCAGCAGTCTGACCTGCGCCAATGGCTCCAACATAGCGACGTTTTGGGTACGAGTACACACAATCTCGACCTCCAACTCAAAAAGATGTTTCAAATATTCGTTCATCATCGCCAACAAGACAAGAAACATCATTGGACGTGACTTTCTCGAACACTTCGACCTAACCATCCGTCCAAGAACGCGAGAGATAGAGGAGCCAGTATCAGTGTTGACAGAACCAAAATCAGTCGTTACACGGCATGACAGAGCAATAACACCTCCTGTAAGGTTAGCCCCCTTCCTTGTGTACTAATTTTCATTGTCGGGGGGTGTATGTAACACGCGGCTCCGTGTTACAATCCAACGATGTCCGTTTGTTATAATACAGTGCTCTTTAAGGTCAAATATTCTAACTCTGTTCTTGCACAATATTTCTCTTAACTGTGGTTTTAGGAACAATCTCTGTTAGTTTCAAGCAGTTTTAATCGATATTTCTTGAACTGCAATTTCATTTGTAATTAACAGTGTTTTTATTATAAAAACAGAACCGCGCGCAATCCGCGAGAATCACGCGGTGGACTATTGTGTCACTAAGGATTTATTTCGCTTAGTTGGACTATTCATAATTTATTTGAAGGATTTACTGTCCACATAGAATAATGGATTAATATAATAACCTGAGTTAAAACAATATCAAGCAGTGAACCAAACATTTGTGAGATTTTTTGTCATTTAAGTCTTTATACGGTTTTCATATACTTTTTTAGTGATAACTTTTAACTTTGATTCCACTCATGTCATCATGTATTTTCAATCGAGTTTTTATCATTGAAATCTTTAAACAATTTACACATTCCCTCTTAGTGATAACGTTTAACCTTGATTCCATTCATGTCATTATGTGTTTTTTTAATCGAGCTTTTTTCATTGAAGTCTTTATGTGGCTTACACCTTCATTTTTAATGATAACTTTTAACGATGACCTTTTCCATATCATCATATGTCTTAAATCGATGGTATAAATACAGTTCAATTCAGACATTTATAAGCGAATAACTGATTGTGCATAAAACATTTCTCTTTGTAAACATAAATCATTATAACTTTTGTTGTCTAGAAGACGGACAATTTAGTTTAACTGTGAATGGTGTTTAAGACCTATTCTTGCATTAAAATCTGTTTTACTGTCGACCTACACATGGTCAGTGTGGACTAACTGTGAATTATATTTCTATTTGCAACATGATATCTAATATATGTATGTAACCATGTTTCGGCTTTCTCATATCAACCATCCGAAAAGGATAAGAGACTGATTAGGCGCACGGGTAGTAATAATAGCCACCATTGATATGTAGGAGGGGTATAAAATCACGAACTAGATAGCAACCCCGCAAAATTACCCTTACATAATAATACAGAATGGGAAAATAAAATTTTCAAGAGGTTATGTTGTTGATCACAATTATCTTTGTCTTCTATTCAACAACGAGAAAATATTATCATAATTAAAATTAAAAAGATAAGTAGGATTTTATTTTTTCTAGTTCAGTATATAAAATTTTAAAAGACATCTTAGATGGAGGCGTTTATACAACTTCTTGATTACTTGACAAACCATTTTTCAATGGATTCCAAGTAGCGGCAGCATATTATTAGTATCGGTCTAATCCAAATTATATACATTTGTAATTATATATCGTTTGAGAAGATATTTCTATTTATTAGTGCCCATCTGTTCTTAGCACTGCTAACTACCTTCCCAATATGTCTCTCATCAGAAGCTGTACATTGAATAGTTATACCTAAATTCTTAGTTTCTTACTGAAGTTTGAACACAAAAACATCATTAATCACAGCATCATGAAAATAAACAATTAAGTTCTGTTCTATTACATATTTTTAAAGCTCTCATCTTATTACTGTTTATTCTCAGCCCTGGTGTTATTAAATATCTACATATGTCATACAAATCTAGTGTCACCTTATTTTTGGAAAAGTCCATATTTTTCGGATTATTTGGAAAGTTTATTTTTAAATCATCAACAAATTTGCAAACTCGACCGTTATGCATCATAGTTTCCAAATATGCAAATACGATTTTACATAAAATTGGCCTCAAACTTGATCCATGAGGAATTCTACTTGTTAGGTTTTTTGATTTTGATCTCAAATCATTTATTAGAATACTCATTCTTTGGTTATATAAATAGTATCTGAGTAATCTAAAAATATTCGGATCAATATTTAATAAATTAATTGCCTTCAAACTAAAATGAAAATATGTAGAGTCAAAGGATTTTGAGATATCTATAAATAAAATCAATGCATTGAACTTTCATCTAGTGTAATTACCTGGAAAGCATAGAAAGCATACTGGTAATTGTCGATCTATCTTTCGTAAAGCGATGTTGACTTGTATCAAAATCAACCGGTAGCATACATTCTAAATGATATAGTATAAATCGTTCTATTATTATCAAAAATGAATGGATAATAGATAATAATCAATAGTCACTGGCACACTTTGACTTACCTACCTTTGTCAACGGTTGAGCTACTATCGTTACAATATCGATTGGTATTTTTCCCATCCTTCAAAATTCTGTTTATAAAATTGCAGAGCGCATTCATAAAAGTTAAAGGTAATTGAATTAGGTTATCAATCTATATACCAAGGTGATCTTTTGTTTTTTTTTTCACTTTTACCATTAATTTTATCAATGTATCACTGTCGATAACAAGTACTGATTCCTGGTCACCCGATAGATTAGTTAGATCCATGACATTGCTTTCATTCTGCGGATTACATATCAAATTAACAAATATTTAATCCAATTCACAGAGAAATTTATACTCAGTTTTATCCACAGGTAATATAAGCTTTAATTTCCCCTTATATTTACTGTAATCTGTTAGGAGTTTGTACTCTAGTCTCAGATTACTCTTCAGTTTACCTACTATGATTCTTTCTGATCTTTGGTGAGTTATCAGTAGTGATGAATTAATTTTATTTTCAATCAAACCTAACCTCCTTTTTTAAATACTATTGATAAGAATTCATTGAATTATATTATCTCGTTTAAATCTTAGTTTGCATAATTTTCCATCGTTCCGTTTCGGAATAATATCCGTAAACGAAGATGAATGAAATAAATCCAATAATAACATTGAAACTGAAGAAACAAATATATCAGTGGCTATAATGTAAAAACTTTCATAATAAATCATTACGCTTAACTATCTGAATCGATTCCAGTTAACACTGGAATATTGCATGTGTGTATACTTTTAAAATTAAGTTTCTGTCTGATGCTACTCAAGTTGTTCCATTGTAAAATAATTTGTTTGTGATCCAATTCTTTAAAATAGTTTACAACTTCATAACTGTGCCAGTTAACCGATTCAATTTCTAAATATACATGATCTAAGCATTCCAAACCTTGATTACTTCATAATCCGCTTTAGATCATTGTGTATGGAAACCCTTTGGTCACTACCATAAGAGAGCCTCTGAAATGCCAGGCTCGGATAATCCATATATGCGATATGATCATCTAATTTGGAACACGTAAATTCCTCAGAACTATCTTTAAAAACACATTTCTTAAGTCCATCTGCTAATTGCTCTGTTTCCTCAATATTTTCAAAACTGGCCATAATATAAATAGATATATAATATATGTAATATATATTATAACAATGAGTGGGCTCACCGAAACATTGAATACGGCAGATGATTGAACGAAATTATGGAAATCCTGAAAACAAATATCCAAGTCAATTACCTGAAGGAAATTTGAGATTCTTACCAATAATATGTATGACGAACACTGTTACGTAATACTTCAATAGTTTATTGATAAAGTGTGTCAAGCCAGAACCATGCAGCAAAACGTGCCACAGAACGAAAAATCTCTACCAGACTCTCTTACTATAATCACCAAGGACCAGTAAAAAACTTCGCCAATGTATTGTTGGGGACTTTTGAGGGGTTGTTTTCTAGTTCGTGAATTCAGTACCCGTCCTCCATATCAATGGTGGCTATTATTACTACCAGAGCACCCAATCAGTCTGTTCCTTTTCCGATGGTTAATATTAGAAGACCGAAGAAAGGTTTCATGTATATATTCCACACAATGTAGCACATAAATATATTTCACTGTTAATCCGATTTGAAGGAATTGGTTGCCAATAATACAGATTTTGTAATGTAAAATTATATCTTAAACACTATTCACAGTTAGTCCAAATTGAATATATGTTAGTCAGCTGTAAAACTAGATTTTTATGCAAAAATATGTTTTAAATACCGTTCACAATTAGACTAAATGGTCCGTCTTCTAGACGGCAAAAATTAAAATGATTTAAGTTTATAATAGAAAATTGTTTTATGCTCAATCATTTATTCGCGTACAAAGGTCTGAATTGCACTACATTTATGCCATCGATTTAAAACAAATGATATATGGAAAAAGTCATCGTTAAAGGTTATCACTATAAAAAGAATGTAAATCGTTTAAGGACTTCAATGACACAACTCACAAATGTTTAGTTCACTGCTTGTAACGATTCTATCTCAGTTCATGATATTAATACATTGTTCTCTGAAGTTCGGATAGTCCGAATTTGCCAACTAAGCGAAATAAGTTCACTATGACACAATAGTCCACCGCGT
>JAQBSW010013054.1:0-15035 GCA_029291075.1 Eudiplozoon nipponicum
CCTAACAACCTACCTACCTACCTACCTATCTACCTAACAACCTACCCACTTACCTACCTAACATACCCACTTACCTACCTAACATACCCACTTACCTACATATCTACCTACCTACCTACTTTCCTAACTACTTATATACCTACATATCTATATATTTATCTATCTATCTACCTAACTATCAATCTATATATTTTTCTATCTGTATGTAAATCTATTTTTCTATCCATATATCGAGGTATATATATCCATCCAACTTTCTATCTAAATATGTATCCATCTATCTATCTATCTGTTCTTTTTCCTATCTGTCTAACTATCTTACTATTTATGCGACTATTTCTTAATCTAGCTATATATAAATTAATCTTATTGAATGAATATATTTTTATTTTTGTTACTTACTAGTAAGCTATCTATTAATCGCTCTTCGCCTCTATTATCTTTTTTTCTTACTGCATGTATATAACTATTTAACAATAATTGATTGCGCGGGTGGTGATAACAATGCTTTAAATCAAGTTTGCGAGCTTGAAGTAAACACCAAACCCATCGTATGTAACCAGTCTTCGAACAACATAACAAAACTACCGCCAGCCGCAACGCACTGACGCGTTTCGACCTTCCATGATCATCATCAGAGTACGACAGCAAACTGACTATCGAGGATCAAACCGCATTGAATATATATGGAAATCAAATTTAGATATGCGGCTCTCACCTCTAGCAGTCTTGCATACATTGAACTTGACTGGAAATGTCGGCGGCACAATTTCTATGCAGTTACGAACCTTAACTGTTTGCAGCTTTCGCCACATATACATATATGGACAATACAATTTAGCAATAATTGATTGCGCGGGCTGTGGTAACAATGCTTTAAATCACGTTTGCGAGCTTGAAGTAAACACCAACCCCATTGTATTTTAACAGTCTTCGAACAACATAACAAAACTACCGCCACTAAATACAATGGGGTTGGTGTTTACTTCAAGCTTGCAAACATGATTTAAACCATTGTATATAGTTATGTATCTGTCGATCTCTCTATATATCTTTCTGCCTGACTGCCTATCGATACATTTAAGCACATTTGCTTAAATCTGCTATTGTGAGTATTGTACTGTGTATAGTGGCCGGATGATAGAGCAGGAAAGTAGGCCCCGAAACGTCGCAAGTCAAAGAAGATTGGATCGTAACTCATTTCCAGTGGTTAGTATGAACTATGTTGAAGCCTTCGGAAGTAAGGTACAAATACGCACCCAGCCAAATCGAAGACAAAACAGATGCGTACTTGGAAATGGGGATCAATCGGATCTTTGCGAAACTGATAATTCAAAGTGACAACCCGTGTAGACAAATTGCAGCCTTGCAACATATTCTACGCATTTATCAAACAGCTGTCCGGCCATACCGTACGATTGGCAAAATAGTATTTTACATTGACGTTTATTGTAAATTGCGCAAAATTATTTAAACTACAAAAGTAGATGAGTATCAATTATTTCTTAATTTAACTGAAGTATGCTTCTTACAAAATTTTAGTCATTCTCAAATTTAATCAATCTATTATGCTTAGAACAAAATTAACTAAACTAAGTAATGCGTTAAATACTGTTTGTTGCAAAGAACTAATATATATATGCAAGTATGTATTAGGTTTTGCGAACCTAGTAACAAATTAGTTCAGTTATGACCAGAAGGATAAACCAAAGACAGCATGAACGGAAAGTATAATCTCGTGCACATTTGTTTCGTGCTTACTGGCGAATCATCAATAGAAGCCGGTAATACGCCCTTTAACTACTAAATAGTACCATGTACCTTTTCGGTACGATAATGTTGGTATCGGTTACTAACACAATAGTCATAGTGTTGGTTTGTATATTATATATAGTGGGTTGGCTTTGAAGTCGCATTGTCGAAGAAATTCGTATTGGAGATTGTACCGTCCTATTTTGCCACATTCCTTATCCAAATATATAGTGGGTAAAGGGCGTAATACCGGCTCCTACTGCTGAGTCCCCAGTAAACACGAATCGAGTGCGCACATGAGATTAACGTTCCGTTCATACCGTCTTCTGTTTATAATGTCGGGAAAGCATTCCATCTAGCAGACTGGTTTAATCCTTATTTGGACCTCGTCGAGTACTGACCAGATTTTTGCCGCGAACTGGACTCGAAACGGAGCACATTGCTTCGGAGTTTGGGACTCTATAGAATTCGCCAACCTGACGCACGCTGCACAATATTTTCACCACCTGAGGAAGTTGTAGTGTATTGAAGATTTATAAAATTAAACAATCATTAACTGTACGGGTGAAAATAATGATTATTTAAATCAAAGTTGCGCGCTTCAGATGAAGACCAATCACATTGTAATTCACCAGTTTTACAACAAAACACAATAAATATACTGAGGTATTTCTGTATCGTGCTCTACACTTTCTGCTCTATTAAGTTTAAAATTCTACCGCATTCGCTTCATCAGTATTAAGCCGGTCCGAACTAGTTTGCGTACCGAGAAACTATGGATTTTGTATGAACAAAAAATGTGGGAATCTTCGATTGCATGAAGTTTACCCTTCAAATGTTTTAGCAGATGTTTTTTGTGTAAACCAACATCAGTTGACAATTAGGCATCCACAAAATCAAGTAAAGCAGCCTTTCTAATTATTAATAATACGAAGTGTTTAGGTCAACAAAAGATATCGAGCTGGCAACTAGGATGTATGATTAATTATCAAATTGATGCACGGGCAAGACACCTAAGCTATATGTAGACAAACTGTTCTGTCAGTCGCATTTAAACTTCGTTATTTTTTATGATTCTTTTTAAAAATAAAATAGCACAGACAAGACATTAGGTGTGGGTAAACAAAAGCTGATTCAAGTATTAAATTCAAAATTGTTCATCCTACTTTGAAGAGTAAAAATATACGTCGTCGAATCCATTAGATATCCTCGATAGAAACAAAACTGTTTGAAATGCTGACGAAGCAGAAAGATTTAGAAAATTGGTATGCATTCTATAAAATGTCATATTATTTTACGTTAAGTGATTTTTTCTTTCGATTATAAAGTAAACTTATTATTTCTTCATTCTTAGTTTCAATGTCACAATTAATTCATCCAGCGATATTTCTACCATCCATGTCCGAAGTCTTTATCAGAGCTGCGTACATTATGGTCTACAAATGGCTAGTACCATATCGACGTAACATTCCAGAAACATTTTCCTGCAAAAAAAGTGATGATGATCCTGCCGTATTCTGCTAGCGCACACTATCGGGATGTAAACACGGTTTAAAGCCTAGAGTTTTTGCCAATAAATCTACCGAAGTTTAGAGTTCTTACCCATTATTAGCGACGGATTTACCTACTCAATGCAATTATATTTACTGGAATTTTAAGTATGACCACCTAGTAAAGCATTGTCGAACACTTTATATGAAGTTAGCTTCACTACTACATGTTTACACATTCGTAAAGTAGATTGTACCATCCTATTTTACCACATTCATCATCAAAACATATAGTGGGTAAATAGCGTAATACCGACTCCTACTGATGAGTCGCCACGAAACGAATGTGCACGAGATTATACTTTCCGTTCATGCTGTCTTTGGTTTATCCTTCTGATCATTACTTGTTGCGCAACACCTAATACTCCATCGCCTATACGTTAGTTCTTCGCCACAAACAGTATCTAAAAGTTAAAAGGCTCTTAATTTTAATTAGGTATATGTAAATATTTATAAGACCAAATAAGAATACACAAATAATCAAGTAATTAAAAATTAACATTATCTAATTGCGTAAACATTATAGGCGTGCGATTCTCTAGGTAATCTCGATGTTTGCAATTAATTATTTTTGTAACACGCCACATATTTGATGATTTCATATCCAATAGATCCAAAATATCACCCAAATACTCGTACAATTAACACAAGGTAACGTTTCTGCAATAAACTTTGAAATTATTTAGTTCCGTTTAATTCATGTACACTTTCTTTAAGTTTGTTACATTTCTGTGCATAATCAATATATTTATCGACAATTTCTACCAATGACACTAAAAGTAGCCTTAAAAATTTTTTTCTTCTGAAATACTCGCAAAGTATCCGGATTGCAACACACTTGTTTATCATTTAAATACTGTTTGTTGCGGAGAGCTAATATATATGCAAGTATGTATTAGGTGTTGCGAACCTAGTAACAAATTAGTTCAGTTATGACCAGAAGGATAAACCAAAGACAGCATGAACGGAAAGTATAATCTCATGCACATTCGTTTCGTGCTTACTGGCGACTCATCATTCTAACTGAACAAATTTGTTACTAGGTTTGCAACACCTTATACATACTTGCATATATATTAGTTCTCCGCAACAAAGAGTATTTAACTGTTATATATAGAATTGAATGATGTCATGCTTACCGCGAAATGTGATAGCTGATATCGATCAAGGCCAGGGTGTATGGATTTACTGAAGTAACAGGTGTTCAGAAATTGTTTTAATTCTCAATTTCGGTGAAATATAGCATAAATTGATATCCATTATGTTGGTACCATGTTTTGACTCGAAAACCATAGTGTTAGTACCATGTACCTTTTCGGTACAATAATGTTAGTGTCGGTTACTAACACAATAGCCATAATGTTAGTATCCTTTACAGACTCTGTATATATATTATATATTGTGAGTTAGCGTCGGAGTCCTATTTTCGTAGACTATATGATGTTTGCTTCACTATTGCAGATTTACACATTCGTCTAGGAGATTGTACCGTACTATTATCCCACATTCTTGATCAAAATATATAGTGGGTGAAAGGAGTAATACCGGATCCTATTGATGAGTCGCCAGTAAGCACGAAATGAATGTGCATGAGATTATACTTTCCGTTCATGCTGTCTTTGGTTTATCCTCCTGGACATAACTGAACTAATTTGTTATTAGGTTCGCAACACCTAATAAATACTTACACTTGTTTATCAGTTGACCACTGATCGATTAAAATTCACAAAAGGCCATTCGGAAACTATTTACTTTTATGCGGCCTTCGACAGAGATTTGTGGTTGCAATTCACTAGCGATATTTGTATTGTCTAATTTAATTTAAGTACTTGCTACGAAGACATACATTATTTTATACATTTTAGACTTCGGGTCTACGCAAAGATAAGCTGGATTATCTCGATGGAAACCCATGAGTACGTCCTCATCATTACGATATATTTCAATGCTCAGCTTGGTAATTTCTACCATAATAGAAAGTTATGTTTTGTTCCTGTGCGTATTGTGTCAACCCTGAAGATGAGACTGAAATTCGGGCTCGAAAATTTGGTAAAAGAACAATGGAAAATCTTGTTCCAACGTCATTTTCAGACAATCAGCCAATTGAAGGCTTAAAGAAGAAGGGACAAGTGAGAACCCATCAATTGAGGCCAAAAATTACATCACCTGAAAATGATGAAAATTCATGATTTTACCGACCTAAGAGTGCTATCAATTGTCCCGCACAAGAAAAATGCGGTCAAATCCACAACAACAAGCACAGCACTGCGCAACGAGATTAATCTTTTAAACATAATAGAAAGATTTTCATAGATCTGGTCTAAGTAAGCATCCACACATTCTCTGTACACTCCTACCATGGATAATATAATAAACGAGGAACCAGAAGATGCACTCGCGTCATAAAGTACGTCTTATACTCGAGACATCCGTTAACATTTAAAAGTTGTACCAAGACTTGCACTTCGCCATCTTTTACCAAAAACATATCGCTTGAAAGACTAACGTGCTCATAGAATTCGAGGTCTCGAGATTTATAAAATGGCATAGCCTAATTAGCAATATCAGTAAAGACCGGCTTATTAAATAGTATGGTTCTCTAGAAATGCGTAATACCGCTTTTAATAGTTTTGGAAAGTCTTTCTAACAATCTTTTTACACTCAGATTACACACAGAAATGTACACGACATAGACACCCGACACAAAAATTTCCAACTGAAAGAGTACCGCACGAAGTTTTCAATTGTCTGTTATTATTCTACATATAGACAACCTCCGAGGCTGCCTCAAATCATATTTGATCTTATGGAAACTGCCGTTAAAAATTAGTAATGAATTTTAGTGAATACACCAGGAAGTCCCAGCAGAAGTGCAGAAATTAAGATAGAAGCACAATGATAGAAGCAGCCGTTGAGCCGCAGAATTGAATATTAGATAAAGAAATATTTGTATTTTGTTTCACTAAATGGACGCGATTTATACGAGCAAACTTCTATAAATAATTGATGAAATATAAAGCATTTTTTGAGCAAAATGACTTCTGACGGATTGAAAAACTTAGTGAGAGTATTGTCTGCAAATATGAACAATTTGACTGCGAAGTTAGTGACAATTAAGTCTTGGCTTGTCGACAAATTTATAATAAACTCTAAGGGAATCCGCGTTGAAATCCCGACCTGAGAATAAGTCGCACTTAAATGTTGAATTTTTTGCTCAGAAAATTGGGAAATCTTGTTCCAATGTCATTTTCAGACAGGCAGCTGATGGAAGGCTTAAAAAAGAAGGGACAAGAGAGAACTCATCAATCAAGGCCAATAACCGGTGCACCTGGAAATGTACATGATTCAAGACTTTACCGATCTACGAGTGGTAACAATTGTCCAGCACAAGAAAAATGCGGTCAAATCCACAGAGAATATGTCGTTTTTAAATGGTCTCAAAATTGGCATTGGCTTAATTCACAATAGTTAACCGTAGTTTGATCGTGTAGCAGGGCTTACTCAAGACATTTCTCACAATGCCTTTACTGCGTCCTTCAGGGTAAAACGGTGTGCCTGAATGGCGATTTGAAACTCGTTCTTCACCAGGCTAACTGGATCGTTGCAAACTATAGCAATTGAGTGCTTCCTCTACGCTACAAGGCAGTTGGTGTTAATTAGCCCATCACAGAATCCTCGTTTTCTAGAGATTTGATATTGGAACTAAAAATACGAAATAGGCTAGACCTTAATGTCTAATTATAACATTCTCAGTTGCGTGATTGTATAACTGGGGTATTTTATCCTTTCGAGGTGGAAACAGAAGCCTAGAAAAACACCTTGGGAAAAAATTCCAAATACTCTTGCTCTATTGAGTTGAACGTAATGGCAAAATTTAATAATCGCCGAGAGCACAAATCGAATAAAACTGCTTTTTATTCATTAAATTCAATATCACTTAAGCAGGATACACAATGTCTTTATATCAATGTCAGATCCCAGATGGATATTTGGAGATTTTGGACGAAAGCAATGCTCATTAGGTTCCAAGTGATGTAATGATTGATCAAAAACATAAGTCTATAAATAGTTAAATATTGCATGCAGCGCGCGACATCCATGACGAAGGCTTTGTGCTAAATGCCACTGGTTTAAAATGCTGATCGCTACAAATGTTATTGAACTGTTTATTAGGACAAAACCGATCTAGTAGAAGAAATGCATTTGCTATCTCGTTCCATGTTTTGTCTTTACTATATATATATATATATATATATATATATATATATATATATATATATATATATATATATATATATAAATTGTTTATGTTTGTGTGTAATCTAAGGTATTCGGTTTTTAATTATGTATATTATACATCTCACTTTGGCATAAATTTATAATAATTTCTAATATAGTTAACACTTCTAATGTGGCTTTTGTTTCAGTTTTGCTAAAATCTTTATATTTTATTGGCTATCTCATAGTGCGATTAGATTTTGTGTGCCCTTTAATTATTTTGTCCTAACCAAATTAATTTCCTGTGCTTTAAATTCAAGGTTACCTTAGTATTCCACTATTATAGATCTGCTGGTTTACGAATATAAAGGATAATTCCTTTTTCTTTAATTAAATTTGCTTTGAAATATTTATGACGTTATATTTTAGTTTGTTGATGTGATAAGTTTTACATATGCTTCTTCGTTATTTACTAAAAAGCATCTGGATGTATTATATTCCTTTTCCTAATATTTTGATTCAACATATTTCCTTATTCAAGAAAAACTCACTATTTAAGAAATTGTGTATTTTATTATAAAGATCCTCACCGAAAAGTTGTTGCACGTTTAGAAATGTAAAGTTACTTATAGACAACCGACTGCGCAACTAATATTCATTTGAATATATAAATATTCAGTTTAATACCACGTTCCCCAGTTTCGTGGTGTCCGATCTATAATTATAGATTGGGTGTGGCTATTACTATAATCAAGGATGCGATCATGGCATGAACACCTGAACCATTAAGTACACACATTTGTCAGTATAAACTATGCATCGTAAAATGTAGAAAAGGCAACTCAGTCAGTAGACCGGTTTCATCCTTATGAGAACTCATCGCGAACTGGACAGAATTTGCCGCGGACAGGGCTTGAACCTGGGTGCGTCTGCTTCGGAGTCTGGTGCTCTAACCACTGAGCTACTCTGTCGCATACTACATATTTTTCAGTTCTATACTAACTAATTTAATTCGGTTAGTCTTTTTTCTTTTATGTGGAGCCCATTTGCAATTGGGCGTGGTTAGTTAGAACTTTAGGTCTAGAGGTACGTCTAATAGGCTCCACCTAAAAGTAAAACTACCAAAGAAACTTACGTCAGTATATAATTGAAATTTTTTTGCAATATGCGGCAGGGTGGCTCAGTAGTTCAAGACCTGCTCAGGTTCGAGCCCTGTCCGCGGCAAATTCTGGACAGTTTGTGATGAGTTCCCAATCTGGACGAACCGTTCTGCTGGATGAATTGCCTTTTCTGCACTTTAAAATCGTTAATTTATATAATGGAATAGGCGTTTATATCAAGATCGCAAATTTGATATAATTAGTTATTAACACCGCCCGCGCAACAAATGTTCATTTAAAGGTCATTCTAATGTAAATTCTACATCATATTTCTTTATTTTCTCCTATATCATTAAACAATCATTGATAATTTGCGAGCTTGAAGTAAGCACCAATGTCATTGTATTTATCCAGTCGAACAACAAGGCAAAACTAACGTCAATCTCACGTACTGAAGCGTTTCGACCTTCCATGATCATCATCAGAGCACGACGGAAAGGTGACGGTAAGGATAAAATCACACTGTGTGTTAATGAAGCAATATTTTATATTTTCCTGTCAGATCTAATAGCTTGGCATAGACTGTATATAAATAGACGTATCGATTGCACAATTTTGATGCATACTCAAAGATTAACCTTCAGCAGTTTTGTTCACATATATTTTTGCTATAAAATACAATATTTAATGGTTGCGCAAGTAGCTGTTACAATTCTTCAAATCAAGTTTTTGAGTGTGATATAAACACACATATCACTGTATCCAACCTTCACACAAAATAGCATAGCTACCATGAATCGCATGTTCAGACGCGTTTTGATCTTCAACGATTATAACTAGAGCACTATGGTAAACTGACTAAGATTAACCATATTCAGATGCATATATATATAAATATATATATATATATATATATATATATAATTTATAAAAACTTTCACATGAATAATTATAGAAAAAACTTTTAACCAAGTTTGCCAACTTAAGATAAATACTGATCCCATTTTGGTTAACCAGTCGTACATCGCTGCAAGCATAAATTATATCGCACTTTGTGACTCGTTTTAAACAATATAATATTAGTATTGGCACTACTTTTGCGTTATTATAAGTTTTTAGTGACATATTTCACATAATTCAGTCGTAAAAATTCCTTTGTCTAATAAGTTAATAATCTTATAGAGTATGCCGTTTAAATAACTAGTGACTAGAAAATTTTAATTATGCGCTTAGATTCCTTCCTAATTTAGCATGTTATTTTTTATTTTATTTTATTTACTTCATATTTATTTATTTATTTTGTGTGTCAATTTTTCATTAAAATATTTCGTAAAATGTTGGCAACAAAAAGTTGATTTGATATCATTAATCGCTTTTTAAAAAGTTTTAATTTATAAATAGTAGTTTAATATGAAATAATTAACATAATGCTTCTTCAGGTTAGCAGATTATGTTGCCATAACAACGGGAATTAACATAATTAGAAACATTTAATTTCTACTGATTATACATATTGTTGTCAGACCTTAATTCATTCATTTACTGCCTGAACTGCTTTTCATACCATCGTGTTTGAAAGTCAATACGCTAGTTTAAGAGATTAATTTTTTTGTAACCATGGCAAAATGTTTTACATATTTTATCAACAGAGCATGATAAAAATTAAAACTAATCGAACGATATCGCTGATCTTTATATTCAATTTAATATCCCTTTGGGCATATTTTTTATTAAATCCTTACTGCCTGTTTCTTTCCTATTAGTTGATTATAAGGTATAGGGACTAAATATAGCCAGTACTATAATATTTCCATTAAACTAAATGAATTAAGACTCTTTGAAAAAAGTTTTTAAATATTAGTGAAATGTGTATTAAGCTTACCCACTTATTGCATTGACCCATTATAGCATTCTATACCGTCGATTAGTTGAGAATGCATGGCACCAATTATTAGTAAGTCGACTTAAAGTCCTAGCAATAAATTAGTTCAGTTGTGACCAGAAGGATATACCAAAGGCAGCATGAACGGAAAGTATAATCTCATGCACATTCGTTTCGTGCTTACTGGCGACTCATCAGTAGGAGCCGATATTACACCCTTTATCCACTATATATTTTGGTGAGGAATGTGGGATAATAGGGCTTGAAAGATATGCCGCAGTCCCCCGAACTGAAGTAACCACCTTATAAATGCTTAAGTTTCGTATTGAATTTTGAACAATTATTTTGTTAATGACATTAATTGAAATTGACTATACCATTGCTTATATATGCATTCGCATATCAGACTGCGCTACAAATAATTCTCACCGAGCAGGATACAATATAAAGTGGGTTCGGTGTTAAGGCCAGTTCTTAATTATGATTCAACAGTAAGTACGGAAGGAAAAATATTCAACAGATTAAATTCTCTGTCTTAAAAGAAACATGTTGCCCAAAAGGAAATTGATAAATTACCTTGTCCTTTTTGGCATATCTAATGCGTATTTTACAAACTAAATTATCCCGAGGTCACCTTGCCAAATAAATCTTTGTTAGAGTATTTGCTATGAAAAATTCCACAATAGGGCATTCATTTACATGTCGAAATTTCTACATAAGTCACCATTTGCAACATGGGCTTCCCATGGCTAAAGTGGTCAAAATTTTATTTCGTGGTTAAAAAATTTATCAATAAAATCCAAAACAACATTAAGCATTAGGAGGCTATGCGAAACTTTGCCTCAAAGTCTACTTATCTAAGTTAAAATGATGACCTAGGTTCAATAAATGCTTAGTTAGGGTCCATAATAGTCAACGGGTGGTGAACACTTTTCCAACAGTCATAGAAACATAACTTTCGTCGCCATTCAATTGCACACCTTAAGGTTGAGAACAATAAGGACGCTTCCTATTGAAGATAGTGTTCGGGTATGGAAATGCCATGTTCTGTAACCGAGATGAAAAAATTAAAACTGCATTTATTTCGAATCTAACTGTGACAATGTAAATGATGGCATCATGAAACAGTGTGTAACGCACATTTACCTTGACTGGTATATGTTTAATTTCAGCTTCAATATATATATATATATATATATATATATATATATATATATATATATATATATATATATATATATAATAAGTAGTTACACTTGTGGTGATTATAATTACTTGAATCAAGTATGTCAACTTGATTAAGGAGTACGTTTGAATGACGGTTGTTTTGTGGTGCTGTACGGCCGGTTAGATACAATAGGATTTGTGTTTATATCAATTTGATAAAATCTATTTAAAGTTTACAATGTGATGCACCGTACTGTCAGTGTCATTATGAGCATGTTAAATCCACATTAAAATTCTTGATAAAAAGGGATAATAATGATATTTTAGCATGTTAGAAATAATTGATGTTTAGTCAGAAAAACACAAGTATAAGCTTGAAATGTTTTACACGAAATTCTTCATTTAAAAAAATTGCACAAATCGAAAAAAAGACAGTCCTACCTCTCGTTTCCAAAACAGATATTCAAATGCTTGTTCAAGTTTAAGCTTAGATGATATGTCGTGGATAGGTCTATGTTTCCAGGGCATGTCAAGATTATTCTATAAATAGGTGTACATGACCCAACGTGTGTTTGACAGGAGGATTTCATATGTATATATATATATATATATATATATATATATATATATATATATATATATATATATTTTCTCATATATACCATGTACTAAATAAAAAATCCTTGTTTTCCAAACTAAACAACACTTGATTATGCACAAGAAGAAGTAAAACCTCTCTTTGTTTGCTCTTTGGATATTTTAATTGGTTGTCCTACTAAACAGCAGTTGATGTAAGGTATACGTCGATCACATCGGTCACTAATTAAACAGAAATGCAATTACTGTTAAATACTGTTTGTTGCGGAGACCAAATATATATGCAAGTATGTATTAGGCGTTGCAAACCTAGTTACAAATTAGTTCACTTGTGACCAGAAGGATAAACCAAAGACAGCATGAACGGAAAGTATAATCTCATGCACATTCGTTTCATGCTTACTGGCGAATCATTATTAGGAGCCGGTATCACGCCCTTTAACCGCTATATATTTGGGTGAGGAATGGAATTACTGTGCGATTTACTTCGTCATTAACAAGTTGTATAGCGTTACTTGATCTTTGTTGCTTAAACATAGTTCGGCGGCATTTCAAGGTAGACAAAACAACTGAAATTTTGCTTGTGTAAATTAATGCGGATCAGAGTATATTGATAGATACAATTTCACAATTTTTCCTTCTTTTTATTATATAACATGCAAACGTTTATATTTGGTGTATGTGGCTCTCATTGCTAGCAGCCTCCCACACATCGATCTAGACCTGAAATGTTAATTGAAAACGGTGATATCAGTTAAAAATTCTCAATATATTAAAAAACCTGATCGGTGTTGTCCATTACTAAAATCACTGTTAGAATCTTGTTAAAAATATCTTATCAATTAATTACACACATAAGTCAGTTTCAAATAATATTCGTATAGTGTAGAAACGACAACTCATCCAGTAGGGCGGTTTCTTCCTTAATGGCAACTCATCACGCACTCGCCAGAATTTGCCTAAAGGAAGATTAGACTAACAAAGTTACATTAGTTAGTATATAACTGAATATTGTGTGTAGTGTAGTGTGCGGCAGGGTGGCCCTGTGGTTAGAGCACCAGATTCCGAAGCAGACGTGCCCAAGTTCGAGCACCGTCCGCGGCAAATTCTGGCCAGTACATGATGAGTTCCCAATAAGGACGAAACCGGTCTACTGGATGAAATGCCTATTCTAGACTATACAATTCCTAGTTTATACTGACTAATGTAAGTAATTAATGGACCAGGTGCTTATATCATGACCACAACCCTGATTATAATAATTGTAATCACCGCCCGCGCAACCAATGCTCGTTTAATTATATTCCAACTAACCATCCCTAGTCTTTTGTTATTAAGCAGACACTACACTATATAGGGAAGCGGTTTTGAAATTAACATTTTTATAGTTAAATCAACATTGGCTTCGCGGGCGGTGATACCAATTACTAAAATCAATGTTGCACTATTTATATAAGCACCTGCCCTATTAAGTACACATTTGTCAGTGTTAATTAGGAATTGCATATAGTAGAAAAAGCAATGCATCAATTTGGACTAGTTTTGTACTTATTCGGAACTCATAACGTATTGGACTGAATTTGCCGCGGACACTTCTGCTTCGGATTCTTGTGCTCCAACCACTGAGCCACCCTGCCGCACACTACACAAAAATTTGAGTTTTATACTAACGAATTTAACTCGGTTAGAGTTTTGCCTTTTAAACGGAGCTCATATGACATATTTAGACCCAATTTTCCAAAAAATACCACCCACAAACTATTATTATTTAACAGACACTAAACTATATGACGATGCAGTTTTGTAATGAGCATTTATATATATATATATATATATATATATATATATATATATATATATATATATTATAAGCTCCAAATATTAGAAAAAACTAACCAAGTTAGGCTAGTTTGTATATAATTGAAAGTTTTGTGTAGTTTACGTCCTGCTGGCTCAGTGGTTTAAGCACGAGATTCCGAAGCAGACGTGCCTAGGTTCGAGCCCTGTTCGCGGCAAATTCTGGCCAGTACGTGATGAGTTCCCAATAAGGAGAAAACCTGCCTACTGGATGAATTGCCTGTTCTATACTATACAATTCTCACTTTATACTAACCAAATTATGTATTTAGAGGGTCTAATGTTTATATCAAGATCACAACCTTGATTATAGTAAATGTTTTCACCGCCTGCGCAACCAATGTTCGTTTTATTTTTTTAACATATTGGCCAACAAAATTTTGTTTTAATTTCCCACAAAACAAAGTTGTTGGCACGTCTAGTTGCATGCTTGTACTTTTACTTCTTATGTTATCAAGTACTGTCTAGTTGAATTCTCGTTTTTTTACGAAATTATGCGTACTATTCAATTGAGGATTATCCATTTTGGATTGCTTATTAATTTAACCACCGCAGGTTGAAGAAACTTGTTTTGCGCCAAATGATACGTGGCTAGCACTATATTCTTTATCTAAATACATATCGAACCCCATTTACCTGGATCATGGTTAGGATTACATTAATCAAAATTGCGATCTTTATATATGTACATACATTTTTCAGTAAAAACTGCAGGTCTAATGGGAAGCCATATGAGCTCCACTTAGAGGAAATGGCTAACCAGAAATATTAGTTAGTAAAGAATTGCAAAATTGGGAGTAGTAAGTGGCAGTGTGGCCCAGTGTTTAGATCATCAGATTCCGATGTGCCAGGTACGAGCCCTGTCCGCGACAAATTCTGGCCAGTACGTGATGAGTTCCCAATAAGGACGAA
>JAQBSW010013055.1:0-15033 GCA_029291075.1 Eudiplozoon nipponicum
ATGTGTGGTTTGAATCCAAATAAAGATATTCTATTCTATTCTATTCTATATGGCCCTAAGGAAAACTATATTTATCGAATTCGAGCTTCGTTGGGTTGTATTGCGGAGCCACATGTTACAATCTTTCACAAACTTACCATTCCCATACTTGAGTTTAGCATAATTTTAATTACATTATGAATATTATACAAATTCTTTAAATCAAGTTTGCGTGCTTGAAGTAAACACCAATCTCATTGTATTTAATCAGTCGTTGAACAACATAACAAAACTACCGCCAGCTGCAACGCACTGAAGCGATGCGACACCTAATACATACTTGCATATATATTAGTTCTCCGCAACAAACAGTATCTAACAGTTAATGTTCGTGACTGCATAGAAATTGTGCAGCCGACATTTCCAGTCCAGTTCAATGTATGCAAGACTGCTAGAGGTGAGAGCCGCATATCTAAATTTGATTTCCATATATATTCAATGCGGTTTAATTCTAGATAATCAGTTTGCCGTCGTACTCTGATGATGATCATGGAAGGTCGAAACGCGTCAATGCATTGCAGCTGGCGGTAGTTCTGTTATGTTGTTCGGCGACTGGTTAAAAACAATGGGATTGGTGTTTACTTCAAGCCCGCAAACTTGATTTAAAGAATTGTTTCCACCACCCGCGCAATCAATTATTGTTTACTATTAAACAAATGTTATATTTTAAGCGAATATGATGAGAATGATCGGGTATCGTTGTTTTACTCACAAGAAATGTAGAATTCTCCTTTCATTCTAAAGATACTATATGCTGCAATGCCCTGATTTTCTTGGCTAATATGTTATGCAAATAATAATAAAACGAAATAATCAGAAAGAGATTATATTGCAGATGTTTCACTATTGCAACGCACAGTCAAAAGAAGATTGCACAAGTAGGAGTTGCATCTCACTGTCCACACAACATTAATTTAATGATTAAATGTTCAAAAACTAAAGACAAAAGTCGACTAACAAATATGACAAACATAAATATAAACAACGAATTTTCCAAAAATTATTAAAATAATTACTCTCAAACAACCTATATTTAGATACTAGCGTATATTTCTCTAATGTTCCAAACAGATAGCCTTAATAGACGTTCAAATGTAAATTCTATGAATGAATTGTTGATTCCACCTATGTTTGTTGGGTCGTAAATGTGGATTATTTCTGTAAACGCCCCAGCTTCAAGTAAATGCCGTAAAACGTTACAAACACGATTAAAGTGCCATAAATAAAGAGTTATGTACTGTTAGGATACCTTAACAGGGCCGGTCGTGCGTTCTCCGGAAAATGCCGAGAAAGGTCCGTCAGTGTGAAGACGTCCTAGAACCTTGGGTTGACTTAGGCTGTGGTGCCTTCTGTTGTTGCGTTGTAATCTCGATGTGGTGACTTCGTTGAAGTTCTGCATTAATTGGCTCGTCTCGCTGGTTGTACAGCAACAAGATTGGTGTCACTGATGTTGCCAATTGTTGGTGAAGACAATCCAATAATCGGCGTAGGTGATGACAGCCGACTGCACGCACACGTAACGCAAAGCAGAAGACAAACGCGACAACTGAACTACATGGTAAATTTACCGTGCTTAAATAGCCATGCCATAATAATATAACGTCTACTTGCACACTATTGGTTAACGGCAAGTTTCGCTTTTTTCTCATTGGTGCAGCGTAAATCAAATTGAATTTAATTTACGCAATATGTCGGCAATTTATTTGTGTCGTTACACCTCAGAATTTATTATTAATATATTATTCATTCGAGACTTAATTATATCTAATTCTACAGTCAAATTTTTTATTTGTGCGGTATGCCCATTAGTTAATGGTTCTAACCCGTCAGTAGCCATTTGTAATCTTCACACACATGCTTTATTTTTAATCCATTTTATATAGAGGATTTTGCTCGGATTAAGAGCATCGATTTATTAAAACAAATTTACAAATATTTATTATTTTATTTTCACATATGCGGCTCCACGTCTGCCTCTGTCAGTGTGCTGACTGTTTCATCCTAATACGGACGCTTCTTCGAGGACTCCTGTTGAATATAGTCCAGTCCTGTATATGACCCTTGCTGCCTTAATGGTCTCAAATGTGGATATTGTTACATCTTTCCCCCTCAGAAATCGGCATTAACACCCTGCTTAAACGATGAAGTGCGACAGCTCGTGGTCCATCCAGCATGTTAACGACAAATGTATTGTGCTTTAAGTCCACCCTTTCCACGCGATATCGCCTTTCATTAACAGCCTGCAGTGCCATGGTCTCGGCCTTTGCAACCATGATATAGTCGCCGACCCTTAGGCGAGTGCGTGTAAGTCCCCTTGAATAGGCTTGTCGCTGTGTGACGTCCACATATTCAGTTAAATGTCTTAGGCGCTACTGAAAATTCGTTATCGTGCAGCGCTCAAGTTATCATGGAATTACAGTCTGATCAGGCAGACTAATATGCCCTTCATAAACCATGGTCATTGGAGCGAATCATGTAGCTGTTGATACTGTAAAGCGCATGGCCTGCTCGACCAAATATAATTTGTCTTTCCACGTTTCCGGGCTCTCGTGGCACCAACATCGCAATATATCTATTATCGTCCGTTGTGCTCGCTCAGCCGTCGCGTTGGCCTTCGGGTGATAAATCGCTGCGCGGCAATGTTTTATGTCTAGGTCTTTGCACCACTGATTAAATCCTCTCGAGTCGAACTGGGCACCTTGGTCGGTAGCAATAACTTGTGGTGCATTAATTCGACTGAGACAACGTTCTTCTAAGCACATTATAATATTCTTTGTTGTGATTTTCTTCAGTGGTACAAACTCGATCCATCGCGTAAACTTATCGACCACAGAAAACACAAGGGTTATCTCACCACGAGCTACCGGCAGTAGACCTACCAGGTCAATATGCAGAAACTCGTTCCGTGCAGTGGCATTTAAAGCAATCGGAGTGTCATTTTCTCTTTTCGGTGACTTACAAGGTTGACATGTAGTGCACCGTTAACAAATTTCTTTGAACATGTCAGGCCAATAAAAGCTTGATTGCAATGTCACAATAAGTCGTTTGGCGCCAGGGCGTCCCAAAGTTTCATGCCAAAAGGCCATCAATTCTGTTCTTATAGACTCCGGAACAAAACATTGCACTGTTTTCCTTCTTTTTGCACCAATAGGCCATTTTACAGGCTCAACATTTTATATGGTGCGGACACCACTGTGCCGTTTTTTAACTGATTCACTATTTCCAGGCATGTGGCATCCTTTTCATGTTCTTCAGAGACATTGATAAGTGGTGAAATCCGCACAGCGGAAATTCTGCTGAGCGCATTGGCTGTCGCATTCTCGATACCGGCTCTATGATGAATTTATATATCGTATTCTTCCAGCTATTCAATGGCTTGGTGTACACATTTCTTCTCATTACTCAGCAATCTACAATGTACTAGTGCTTTGTGGTTGGTAAAAATGTCTATATGTCCACCGATGACAAAATACCTAAACTTCCGTATTGCCCATTGTACGACAATTAATTCCTTTTCTGTGACGGCAGAGTTTTGTTCCGCCTTAGTGAGTGTGCGAATTATATATTTCGCAGACGTCCGCCCGTTTGTAGCACTGCTCCTATCCCAATATCTGACCCGTCTGTAACAATTGACATATTACATAACAAGAAAGTCAAAACAGTTGCGTCTATTAATTGCTGCTTGCAAAGAATAAACGCTTCTTAAGAATCTTCCGCATCTTGTCACTAGCTAACTTAGAAAAGGGTTGTTGCGCAACCGCCATCCCTGCGAGATATGTTGTGTAGAAATTCACCATACCAAAAAACCGCGCAATTGTTTTCTAATAATAGGCTCCGGATAGTCCTTGATAGGTTGTACATTCGAATCTAATAGCATACATCCCTCCGCTGAGACTGAGTGACCTAGGAACCGCACTTCCCGACCTATCCGGACTTTTTCTGGATTAAAATATAATCGCCATTCTACAAATTTGGCCAACATTATCTGTAGTCTAATAATTAATTCGTTTTTAGTAGTGGGACATATAATAACATCGGATTCGTAATCTGTTGTACAGGGTAAGTCAGACACAAAAGAGTCCATCATACGTTGGAACACTTTCGGTGCGATTTTACGACAAAATGGTACCCGAGTGAATTGGAAATGACCTTGTGTTACCTGCATCGCTAACTTCTATCGGTCTTTGGACCGCACGCTTTTTTGCCGGCATTGGATACCAATCAGGTTTAGTCACCGAGTTTAATTTCAGAAATCAGCAACTGGTTTCAAGCGAACCATCCTTTTTCGTAACGTAAACCATCGGAGCTCGAAAAACAGATTAAGATGGTTCAAGAACATCGGTTTCTAGCATTAATTGTGTTGCTCGAGTTGCTGCAGTTAATTTCTTTGGAGGAGTACCATATATTTTTGATAGTTCGTAAACTTCAGTTAGTTCTATCCATAGTTTAATGATGTAGACCGACGGCTCTGGAAATTCGCTGCAATCAGGAAATTTGGAATATAATGTTATATTGGGTTTGAAGATTCTTCCACCACCCAGGCAGACAACGGTCTCCTCCTGCACCTTAAGGGTACATAAAGACTTTATTGAATTTATGCTTTCAGGCCTTGATATGAATACAAGCTTATTTTAAGTCTATCTTCTTAACTCATTTTTTTAATGAAATCAAGTCCCAATAAGGTTGTTTGCGTATTCGCTACAACAAAAGACATATGGTTGATATTTTTAATTATTAATAATTTTTTGTTCCATTCGCCCGCAGCCACCATTGACGGGCCAAATACCTGACACAAATTTGCTCTCGTAGACTTTACTCGTTAACGCCAAAGTCATTGGTAATACCGACCCATAAGCTCCAGTATCCAATTGCATTATTACTGACTGTTAGTTGAAGAGTTCTAAAAATTTAGCTTTAATGAAACTCCAAACACATGGCAAGGTTTCGAATACTTATTACTTGATCTTCATTTTGACTAACGCACCTTTTATTGTTCTAACGACGCGCAAAATAGGTGCATCTCATGTAAATTCTTATGCTCGAACTGATGCTTCAATTTTTTGAACGACAATTGTGGCCTTACCAAGCCAAATGTGCAAGCATTGGGTTAAATTCTGATGACGTTCAGAAAAAATTCGTCGATTCGGCTGAAAACACCGGAAAATTTCTTTCTGATTCCTCTTGGGCGCGGTCGCCATTCTTGATTGCACCTATATTGTTTGGGTCGTTTATGCGGATTCCATAAGTATTAACTATTAATGTATCATCCAGTCGATACTTAGTTATACTTAAATCTGCAGTCAAATTGTTCATTTGTGCTCGATTTAAGACCATCGATTTAGTAAAACAAATTTACAAATATTTATTATTTTATGTTCACTTCTGCAGCTCGAAGTCTGCTTCTATCATTGTGCTGACTGCTTCATCCTAATACGGGAGCTTCTGCAAGGATATTCCTTGAAATAATGCCAGCCATACCTAGGACCCTTGGTGCATTCTTAGTTTCAAAGGTGGCTATTGCTACATGGACGAAATACCAAAGCGGATACGGTTGTCTTCGATTTGTATCAGCCTCGCTGTGTGGATATCTTTGATGCTAATTTTAAAGACTGGTTAAGTTATCTTTGTAGTGAAAAATGACGGAAATTTGATCTGTATAAAGCACACTATGTAGCCAACACTATTTTGAGACCACAGAGATTTTGCTGATATAATGTACGGCAAAATGAAATGTTTGACAACCGAATTATCCGCTCAATAAATTAATATATAATCATTATCCAAATATATCCTGGCAGCGAAATAAAAAGATGCAGTGTGGGTCAGATGACTGGTGGCAAGCAGTGCGTGAGAGAACTCGCGTATGTGAGTGTCTAAAATAAATTGCGCTTATATTATCGATGAATTACAAGTATAACGTGATGGCTATATTTTCAGGTTAGATTGCGTGATTTACTCTTTGCCTGTTATTAACTATTGTTAATTGAGAGATGCATTTGAATAGCATTACACAATATCAGCGCTTTGTTGTTTTCTTGTTACATTTCAAATGTCCAAGATATAAGCAGTTAATGAATTTTTATCTGAAGAAATCCCAACACCTAATTATACATTAAATCTACAGTTGTGGAGGGCAGTATCCACCAAAATATAATTATATATTTCTTAATTCGGACATTAGATGTTCTAAACAACGTTCTTGATTTTAATTATGAAATATTTTTTGTAATTTGTGAACGCATTTGGTTCTTGATTTTTAACTTTGAAAATAAGTTTGAGTTTTTTTATTTTGAATTTCACCTTGGGAGATCCTAATTTGTTCTCGTCTAGTTGGTGTTCGGCAGTGAGACACTTAAAATATTGAGGCAAATGTGCTTGCAAATTATATTAAATATTTAAAAAAATTATTCCTAAGTGTATTTTACAAATTTTGGAAATGCGGTTCAATCACATCTTTGTTAACTAGCGAAGCTTCGGTTTGTAATTTCCAGCACCATCCTCAGGCAACTATACACAGCACAATACTCACAATAGCAGATTTAAGCAAATGTGGTAACCTTGTTCCAAAACCGTTCTATTTATATATTTTTTTGATTCACCACTAATTTTAAACATAGAATTTGTCTTAGTAACTAAACTCAATATATGTGTATTTCTAGAGCACATGAAAACTCTCACTCAACAACTAAATCGATTATATAAATAGTATCTAAGTAATCTAAAAATATTCGGATCAATATTGAAGCTCAATTCATATAAAGTCTTCAACAATGCTAATTCAAAGCTAACTCTCTCTCTCTCTCTCTCTCTCTCTCTATATATATATATATATATATATATATATATATATATATATATATATATATATATATATATATATATATATATATATATACCTAGTCTGTAAATGTTATGGCTATTGTATCATTACGTGATAGCAACATTATAGTAACGAAAATATACATCATAATAGCACTACGTTTGCCAACTCAGTACATGGTACCAACACGATGGATTTTAATGTATGCTATGTTTCACCAAAATTGAGAATTACAACTATTTATGAACAATTGTTACTCCATTAAATCCATGCACTCTGGCCTTGATCAATATCAGCTACCTCATTTCGCGATAATCATAACATCGTTTAATTAAATATATAACAGTTAAATTTAATTATGGCGGAGAATTAATTTATATGCAACTATGTATTTAGTGTTGCGTACCTAACAACACCTACCCGAATGTGCACGAGATTGTAATTTCCGTTTATACCGTCTTTGGTTTATCCTTCCGGTTATAATTGAACTAATTTGTTGTTAGGTGCGCAACACGTAATACATAATTGCATATATATTAGTTCTCCGCTACAGAGAGTATCTAACCTATTGGATCATTTGATCTGGATTTACCTTTTTTCCATTACCATTACGTAGGCAAATTGCCCTGAGACTACCCGTCATGTGCACCGCGTCCTCATGTTTTTAGCTTTTACCCATTTCGGAAAAATAAAATTTATTATAAATAAAGTGTTTTAAATCAGGAAGTGTGACAGTTTGTCGTCTTAAGTATCCTTATAGTATATTTTGACGAAAGCGAAAACGTTGAATAAAGCACCAGGCTCAAAGTCCTGATATCCAAATTTAAATCCATCCCGTTATATCAAAAACCAACTATGCAATATGGCCCGATTAAAAAAATTAATAGATATAATGTGCCATCTATTTCGTATACATACATCAAATTAAATCTCTCATATCTATGCACCCACCAGACAAGAGCAAACCTGATCTCTGAACTCAGGCAGCCAAAATATGATTTTCTAATTAAAAAATAAAATGCAAAGAGTCCCAATTAAAACAAAAAATGTCAGGAGAATTATTAAAACTATTTCAAATATAACTTATTTAATAACCCAGTTAAAATTTCAAATAACAGAGTTAAAAGTTTATTTATATGCAGGCATCCAAATACATCCTCATTTTGCTGATGTACGCTTCACTCCCTGAATGTGTAGCATCAGGTGTTGTTATGTTTTTTGGTTTTATTTTCATATCGCGCTTACTCACAATTTGCTCATAGGCCAACGAAATATTTGAGTTAGTTCTCGACTTAGACTCCTGTTGTCTTGATTGTGCCTGTTCCCCGATCTCTTACTCTACACAGATAAACTGTGGTGTGTAGCTATCCACAGATAGACACATTTGTACCATGATTGTCAGTAATTTGAATGGCTTTGAAATGCTCTCTACAAAATAGAGTTCAAAATCTCGTAATGTCTTTGTCTTTGTATACAAACGAAGTGGGTATTAAGTCGAATGTCATATAACACTTTGACCTTTAGATTCTACATTGATATTTGTGCCTATGCTAAATCTTATAAATAAATTCAATGGACTAGAGGTCTAATAGAGACAATTCGGAGTTAATATAACCAGGTCTTCTGTTAAACTAAATTATTCTTAAACAAGATCAACCATGGTCTTTCGTAGCTTTGACTTACATGTATATTTTAAATTTATAGCAAAACAATAGGCAAAGTGTTTAACAAACTAGATCTTCTACTGCAAATTAATGAAACGTTTCACTCACAGTGCAACATTTCTACCATACCATTAGCTCAAGTATAATATGCACTTATGAGCCCTGTTTTAATCACCATAGTATTCAATGGCTGGATGAAGAGTTTGGACATAGTGCAGGATGTTTTGTAGTTATAATAATAGCTTTTTCGGGGTAGCTGTCTATTTAGTAAAGTTTTCCTACATTTTCATGGTGGTTGTTATCCCCACTCGTTCCATGATCAGTCCCTGACATTTTCCGAAGGGTGAAGTAAGAAATCTCATCCATTTTCAGACGTTTATTGCAAGTGGTGTAGCTAAGCATGAATCAATTCACAGTTAAACAAGACGGACCGTGCTCTAGACGGCAATAAAATGATATATTGTCAACACAATTGAATGTCTTATACACAAGTAATTATCAGGAACACAAACGTATGAATCGTGATGAATACATGTAAATAATTGAAAATATATGATGATATAAATCCAGATTGATTAGCAATTTAGTTTAAAGTCAATGGTAAATATTGTCACTGATAATTGATGGATAAATATCGTGTAAAAACAGTCTTGAAAAAACATCACAAATAATTATTCCACTGTTTGCTAGGTTTTAAATGATTTAATTATAATAATTCATTGAACTCTGATGTCCTGATGCGTAGAATCCTATCTGAACAGTAATTAAATGCGCAAACTGAGATTACAATAAATCAACATAAGCACTACAATCCACTGCATGTTACCTGCGTATTGCGCGCGGGTGTGTATATTTATTAAACAAAACCCTATTAATTACAATTAAATTTGCCGTTCAAGAAATCTCAATTAAAACTGCTTGAAACTAACAGAGATTGTTCCTAAAATCACAGTTAAGAGAAATATGACCTTAAAGAGCACTATATTTGTCAAAAAATTGACATCGTTGGATTGTAACGCGGAGCTGCGCACTACATACACTCCCCCCACCCGAAAATGAAAATTAGTACACAATGAAGGAGGCTAACTTTACAGGAAGTGTTATGGCTCTGCCGTAACGATTAACCACTGATGTTGGCTCTGTCGACACTGATTGTTGTTCCTCGAAATCTCGCGGCCGCGTGACGGATCAGTTGGCTCGGTTGTTCGTGAGATGTCGGGTGTCAATCCGTGGTCAGCAAAACTGTCTGCACCAACGTTGGTCGGGGATAATCTGTGTTTAGAGACAGCTTCAGCTTTGCCATAAATCTCCAAAATAATGTAATTCGGACGTCGATCTAACACACGACAAGGACCGCGCTTCGGTTTTGCTAGAATCCTGTTATCCATGTCGTTATTGACGAAGAGCCATTTGCAGCTATCAAAATCTTTGCGTTTATATATTGGACTATGTTGCTGAAGTGTAGGACAGATCGGGTGATTCTAAGCGTTATACAGTAGGTAACTGCGAAGTGGAAACAGAAATGCCGGACTAATTCGCCAGGCAGTCGTAGACATTCGCCAAATACCATTTCAGTGGAACTACATTTGATCGGCTCACGAGGTCTTGTACGCATTGATAGGAGTACTTTCGGTAAAGCCGCAAGCCAATTTTCATCTGGGCTAGCCTTGAGCGCCGCTTTCAGTTCCTGGTGTGGCCTTTCGACGAAACCATTTGCTCTCGGATTGCGAGCCGCGGTCACGGAGTGTTTAACACCATATTATTTCAGCAGGGCTGCGAAATCTTTGCTGAGGAACTGTGCGCCACGATCGGTTGTCACTTCAACTGGGGCACCAAACCGAGCAAACCAATTGAGCTCTAAAGCATAACTGACAGTGTCTTGCTTCATTCCTGACAGTTGTATGGCCTCATAACATCGAGTGGTGCGATCCCATATTGACAGTAGATAGAGTATATTGCTCACTGCAGGTAAGGTTAACAGATCATCGTGAATGTGCGTAAACCGGACTTTGGGCACCTGGGTGACTAGTGACGCCGTTTCGGTGTGTCTCATCACTTTCCATTTCTGACATTCTAAACATTGTTTGACCACTTCTTGACATCTCGCCGCATGTCAGACCAAAAATACGTTCTGGACAAAATTTGCACTGAGGCTTCGCCAGATGGATGGCTCATTGAATGGTAAATATCGAAGATCTTGTGACGGAGTTTTACAGGTATAAACGGCCAAGAGCCCACACCAGTTATTTTACACTGCAGCAGAGGTCCATTATAATCGAATGTTTTTAGGCGATTGACATTAAATGTCCGAAGTAATGGATCATCTTGCTGTGCTGCTTCCATTTCCTAAGTGCTTATAGGTGTAAAACACAAGATAAGAGCACCGAGTTCTTCAGGACAGCTTAGAGAGACTGCAACCAAATTTTCTGATCCTTTGACGTGAGTGACTTCATATACATACTCGTGTATTGGTGTAAGTTGTGAGTTGACACGTCGTGAATATAAATAATCTTTCTTTCCTCTCAGCATCGGAAGTAGAGGAAGGTGGTGGCTGTAGATCTTGAAATTTCGGCCATCCAGATAAGTGTGGAAGTGTAGGATCGACCGGTAGATTGCGAGTAACTCTTTCTCTAATGTATCATATCGCGTCTCGCGAGGTTGTAGTTTTTTCGAATAGAAGGCGATAGGTAGGTGTATGCCATCGATG
Organism: Eudiplozoon nipponicum; assembly: GCA_029291075.1. Lineage (NCBI taxonomy): Eukaryota > Metazoa > Platyhelminthes > Monogenea > Mazocraeidea > Diplozoidae > Eudiplozoon > Eudiplozoon nipponicum. Next base: position 11,231 of record JAQBSW010013055.1, read on the forward strand.
GACTGTTGAAGTACTGCGCCTATGGCAACGTCGGATGCGTCAGAGATCAATTCGAAAGGTTGAGACCAATCAGGGGAATGTAGCATGGTCGCTTTGCATAAGGCCCTTTTGGCATCCTCGTAAGCCTGCATGTCGTCCACTTTGAGCTGAATCAATTGTGATTTCTTGACAAAACGGCTTTCTGGCACGAGATATTTGTGAAGAGGTGCCAGAATCTTGGCAAGGCAGGGTACGAATCGAGAATAGTAGTTCATCTTGCCCAAGAATCGTCGAAATGCTCGAACGGTGGTTGGAGGTTGTAGATCTTGAATAGCACGAACCTTAGCAGATATAGCTGTCATGCCATTCTCGGAAATTTGATGACCGAGGAATTTAATTGATTTTTGTGCAAAGACACATTTGTTGCCATGAAGTCGGAGGCCAGAGTCTTCTAAACGTGTGAGTAGAATATTAATATTCTGTATATGTTCGGACATTGAGTTGAAGAATACCAGGGTGTCGTCTAAGTAGAGAATTACAAATAGTAGACCATCTAGTATTTCGTTCAAAACGCGTTGAAAAGTTTGCGAGGCATTCTTGAGACCGAACAGGATATAATGATATTTGTGAGTGCCACCTCCGGTGAATCTGAGTGCTGTATATGATACGGAGTGTTTGTCCATTGGTACTTGATAGTAGGCTTTCACTAGGTCGAGTTTTGAGTACAAAGCATGATCAATAACGGATCTGGGTAGGTCAGCTTGATTTGGCAAGATATACGAATCAGACTGTGTGCAAGAATTGAAAATACGATAATCGCCGCACACCATGAAGGTTTCTTGTTCACTCTTTGATACTACTACCACAGGCGACGCAAATAGTGAGCTGGATCGTGTACAGATGCCTTGTTGACGTAGCATGGCGAAATATTGCTCGGCAGCCTTATGTTTATGTGGTGCCAATAGACGTGCTCTTGGAGGATGAAGAAGTGGCTTCGATGAGATGATACAATGAGCTGTGATGGCACGCTTCCTCTTGAGATCGGGCATAAAGGAGATAGGTTTGAAAATTTCCTCATGTCGCTTTAGAACATCGTCTAGTTGTGGTATATGAGGAACTGGAGGAATTAGATGTATGGATGAGACTGCTTTGGCGGAGTTTTGTCTTTAAATGCTGGTGAATGCAACAGATTGTCTGCAGTGCATATCTCTCGTGTTCTTGGACGAATAGTAAGGTCGAAGTGTTCGAGGAAGACACGCCCAATGATGTTTCTTGTCGTGTTGTCAATGATGAAAGGATAATTGAAACATATTTTTGAGTTGGAGAACGAGATTCTGTGTACTTGTACCCCAAATGTTGTTATGTTGGAGCCATTGGCACAGGTAAGATTGCTGGTGTTGACTGGGTAGTTAGGTTTGAAAAAATTGTAGCGTAGTAGGCTTACATCTGATCCAGTGTCTATGAGAAATAATTCGCCAGAATTTGCGTCACGGATGAGGAAAGATGTTGATAGTGGCAACTGACGATCGGATTGGTTGCTAGCATTTGGGCGTTTGAAGCATGACTTGACTGGAGCCGTCGCTGTAGAGAAAATAGTTTGAATGCTCTCTTCCGCAAAAGCAACGTGCTTCGAGCCATCATATGTGGAGCAACCAACAATCTTAATGCGATCAGCCTCATCAGCCGCAGAGGAGGCTGACCCCAGCAGTTTTCCGAACCCTTGATGCGCGGATCAACCTGAGTTGTTGAAGGTGACCGCGCCCACCTGAACGTCGCACTGTGCGCAGGAATGTGCAGCCCTTTCTGAAGCAATAGAGTGTGGAGTGGTCAGCAAAACTGTCTGCACCAACGTCGGTCGGGGATAATCTGTGTTTAGAGACAGCTTCAGCTTTGCCATTAATCTCCAAACTAATGTAAATCGGACGTCGATCTAACACACGACAAGGACTGCGCTTCAGTTTTGCTAGAATCCTGTTATCCATGTTGTTATTGACGAAGAACCATTTGCAGCTATCAAAATCTTTGCGTTTATATATTGGACTATGTTGCTGAAGTGTAGGACAGATCGTGTGATTCTGAGCGTAATACAGTAGGTAACTGCGAAGTGGAAACAGAAATGCCGCCTCGTTCATTGTTATCGCGGTTTCAGAGCGTGCTCGGACTAGTTCGCCAGGCAGCCGTAGACATTCACCAAATACCATTTCAGCGGAACTACATTTGATCGGCTCACGAGGTCTTGTACGCATTGATAGGAGTATTTTTGGTAAATCCGCAAGCCAATTTTCTTCTGGGCTGGCCTTGAGCGCCGCTTTCAGTTCCTGGTGTGGCCTTTCGACGAAACCATTTGCTCTTGGATTGGGAGCCGCGGTCACGGAGTGTTTGACACCATAGTATTTCAGTAAGGCTGCGAACTCTCTGCCGAGGAACTGTGCGCCACGATCGGTTGTCACTTCAACTGGGGCACCAAATCGAGAAAACCAATTGAGCTCTAAAGCAGAACTGACAGCGTCTTGCTTCATTCATGTCAGTTGTATGGCCTCATAACATCGAGTGGTGCGATCCCATATTGACAGTAGATAGAGTATATTGCTCAATGCAGGGAAGGTTAACAGATCATCGTGCTTGTGCGTAAACCGGAATTTGGGCACCTGGGTGACTAGTGACGACGTTTCGGTGTGTCTCATCACTTTGCATTTCTGACATTCTAAACATTGTTTGACCACTTCTTGACATCTCGCCGCATGTCAGACCAAAAATACGTTCTGGACAAAATTTGCACTGAGGCTTCGCCAGATGGATGGCTCATTGAATGGTAAATATCGAAGATCTTGTGACGGAGTTTACAGGTATAAACGGCCGAGAGCCCACGCCAGTTATTTTACACTGCAACAGAGGTTCAGTATAATCGAATGTTTTCAGGCGATTGACATCAAATGTCCGAAGTGATGGATCATCTTGCTGTGCTGCTCGCAACTTCTAAGTGCTTATAGGTGAAAAACACAAGATAGGAGCACCGAGTTCTTCTGGACAGTTTAGAGAGACTGCAACCAAATTTTCTGATCCTTTGACGTGAGTGACTTCATATTCATACTCGTGTATTGGTGAAAGTTGTGAGTTGACACGTCATGAATATAAATACTCTTTCTTTCCTCTGAGCATTCGAAGTAGAGGAAGGTGGTGGGTGGAAATCTTGAATTTTCTGCCATCCAGATAGGTGTGGAAGTGTTGGTTCGACCGGTAGTTTGCGAGTAACTTTTTCCTTAATGTATCATATCGCGTCTTGCAAGGTTGTAGTTATTTCGAATAGAAGGCGATAGGTAGGTGTACGCCATTGATGGACTGTTGGAGTACTGTGCCTATGGCAACGTCGGATGCGTCAGTGATCAATTCAAAAGGTTGAGACCAATCAGGGGAATGTAGCATGGTCGCTTTGCATAAGGCCCTTTTGTCATCCTCGTAAGCCTGCATGTCGTCCACGTTGAGCTGAATCGGTTGTGATTTCTTGACTAAACGGCTTTCTGGCACGAGATAGTTATGAAGAGGTGCCAGAATCTTGGCAAGGCAGGGTACAAATCGAGAATAGTAGTTCATCTTGACCAAGAATCGTCGTAATGCTCGAACGGTGGTTGGAGGCTGTAGATCTTGAATAGCACGAACCTTAGCAGGTAAAATTGTCATTCCTTCTTCGGAAATTTGCTGATCGAGGAATTCAATTGATTTCTGTGCAAAGACGCATTTGTTGCCATGAAGTCAGAGGCCATAGTCTGTTAGACGTGTGAGCAGGATTTCAATATGTTTTATATGTTGGGACATGGAGTTGGAGA
>JAQBSW010013056.1:0-15032 GCA_029291075.1 Eudiplozoon nipponicum
AATATTCAATATTTCTTTACCTGAAGAACTGCTTTTTGGAGATATATCGTCTTCTTTAGTTATTTCACTTAACTCGATCCATGGCTTAACATTGTCTTTTAATTTATCCATCTTGTCGTTTAACGCAACGCTCAATTCCTCAATTTTAGCGATTAAGTTATCATTTCTCCTATCTGATAAATCCATTTTTGCTGAATAATTGCTAACATCCGACTCCAGCTTAAAAATTTTATTTTTAATAGTTTTGTTCTCCTCCCTTAGCTCCTTCATGGAGTTTTGAATGTCCGTAATAATTTTTTCAAATTCAGTATTCAAAAAAGTTGGAGCCATTTTAAACCGCGCGCGTCACACAGAATTCAAAGTTGCCGCAGATACCGCTTCTCGGCAAGGCGGATTCTATTGCTGAAAATGACAGCGAGTCAAAAGCCTTGGATATATCCAGGAATAGGAGAGTGCACTGAAGCCCTTTAGAGAAGGAGGAGTAGCAATGGTCAAGAACACTAACTAAGTTGCTGGAAGAGGAGCGGCTATTCAAAAAGCCATGTTGATCATCGAGGAGATAGAAGTTTACATGAGACTTAATGGAGGGGTAGATTAGGTTGTATAAGATCCTGTCGAAGATTTTGGTGAAAGAAGGGACGATAGTAATGGGGCGGAGATAGTCAAATGATGTGATCGAAGAAGTGCCATTTTTAGGGATAGGAGAGATCGTCGAATTAAGCCAGTCCGGGGGAAGATAGGTGGTTTTGAGACAATGATTAATAACATCTGCAATCAGAGAGAAGACGTTCCAGCCTAGAAGAGCAATCATACTGACCAAGACACCATATTGATCAAATTGGTGTTTAGATTTAATGTCTTTAATTGCTTGGGCGACGGAAGCCGGAGAGACATGAAACCAGCGTAGGTTCTCGGTGTCTCCATTGTCTAACATCTCAACAGGCGGGGTGGGAGTGGAAAAGGTGTCGAGAAGGTGAGTCAGATAATCATTGGCGAAGCAGGGGTCGTCTGACTGAGAGAAATTGATATACGAGGTTTTGGGCTTTTGCAGCAATTGGTGTTTGATGATGGCGAACTTTGCCCGGGGATTAGGAGCTGACGAGAGTTGCGTGCGAGGTTGTCACGTGCCTTAAACAGAGCGTTCAACTTATTCGTCGAGTATACGTGTTGAATAGAGGTGGCGGAGTTATAGTGGGAGGATAGGATGTTATGGACTTCGGAAAAGCACGAGAAGAGATTGTTTGGGAAAAAGAGGTCCCTCCAGTTAACTGTGTCACAGAGTCGGCGGAACTCTTCCCAGTTGGTGAATCGTCTCAAAGATTGGGTGTCTTCTCGAGGGGTGAAGGATAAGAGAGGTAAGAGGAAGGATACCTGACAGTGATCAAGATTAGGGAAGATCTCCCGAGAATAAACATCGATCACCTCGTTATTGGAGAGTACACAATCCAGTTGGTTGTGCCCTCGGGTAGGAAAATGCACGAATTGGTGTAACAGGTTGTCCGCGAAGAGTCGAAGCAGTGGGTGAGTTTCCGAAGCTAGATTAAGCCAGTTAGCCATGGGGAGGTTGAGATCACCCACAACGACGTACCGATCGGAGTGTAAAGAGAAAAAATAGATAGAAGTTGGGCCCCGCGGGTGTCGTCGATGGGTGAGTTATTAGAGGGTCTGTAGACAACACAGGTAGATATGCTTTGGTTATGGATTTGTAGCTGAAACGATAAAAATTCCAATCCTTGAGAGTTCGATGTCGACAAGCGTTTGGGCATAAGAAGGGATCGGACATAGGCAGCTAGTCCGCCATATTTATTTTAAATCAACCCATACATATTCCATCAAATAGATAATAATATTAGAAAACGTACAAGAGATAAAAGACATTACACACCATAAATATGTCATTAATACACATATAAATGAATAAGTCTCCTTAATTTAGGCTATATCAACTCGTGAACATCCTCCAGTAATATCTCTATATGTGCCAAATCAAATTTTAATTAACTTATGATAATAAATAAAGAACACAGTATTTTTAATTATTAATTTTTATATAATGACTAGTGATACGAATAATAATAGGTTTTTCTACGGGACTATCCGTCTGGATAACTGTAAATTTCATGTATATTTCGAATGTAATATTATGCATAAGTGTTAACTGTGACTAGCAATTGTTTATTCGTAATGATAACTACTATAACGATATAATGCTTAATATTTTCAAACTACAGAACAACATAAAGACAAAAGTTTCAATAATTTATTTTACTGGCCAAATTCATTGTGGCCCATTGTTTAACCACGAGAAAGTATAGTCAAAATTATAATTCAAAAGACGAAAAGGATTTTTCCTAGTTTAATACATAACCATTTTAAAATCATTATAGACGATGGTGTTTCTCTAAGAAACTTTGGCAATTAAAAGATAAAGTATTTTTCTCGGAATATTTTCGACCAAAGATTTATAGATCACAGATTTCCAGACCTAGTTACAATAACACCAACCTTAGTTATTTCATTCATATAGGCATCCGTCCACTGATTCAGGTTGATTGCATTTATACAATAACACAACTTCTCGAACCATAAATTTTAAATATATTCGAACTTAGGTCTGCTGGCATAAATGTGACAATACACATGACTAATATATTTCTTTGTATAGCTAATAACTTTTTTGACAAAGCATTTTTCATTGGGTTCAAGCAGCGTTGGCATATTCCAGGATCAGCCTTATCCAAATAATATACGTTTTTAATTGTATATTATTCGATTTGATGTATCGATTTCTTAGCGCCCTTCAGGTCTTTGAAACGCCAACATTTCATACAATAGATCTCCTGGACGAAGCGGTAAACTAAATAAATATGCCTAAATCCGTGATTTATAGCTGATGTTTTATTCCAACTACATCATTAATCACAGCATCATGAAAATAAACATAATTAAATTCTGTCCTTTTACCAATTTTTACGCTCTTTTTTACTATTTAATATAAAATAAAATGTTATTAAATACCTACTCAGGTTAAAAATATTTATCTTTATGTTACATTTAGAGAAATCATTATCTTGCGGTTCTATTGGAAAGGTGATTTAATAATAAGCAACAAAGACGAACAGGCCCAAGAATTGAAATGATGAGGTACAAATCAAAAGTCGGATATGCAGAGTTGAATAAAATTGTGACTAGTAAAGTATTTAACCATATTGAAGGAAAGGGTTGAAAAAGATAAGCGGTTTCATCAACTTCGTGATAGTTTGTTCTAATGAAAAGAGACTCCATTGGAATAGTTCGAATCGACTAGATTACAAATCGTTAAAATTCCGAGTATCAATGCAGAATTTACTGGTGTCGGTCGGACGAATTTGTATTTAAACAACGAGGTGATGACAGGAGTTTAAATAGTGATAATTTTGTTAGTAATTATTTCTCTATTTCTGATTGGTATCCGATTAATGATGCAAAAGATATAAAATGCTGTTCAGCAAATGATATTAACAAAACTGTATCTTATATCTGTCTTACATTTAATCTTGAAAGATGAGGACAGCATGACAAAAACCAATGTTATGACACTGTTTGGTCTATAGAGAATACAATGGAATGCCTTTTTGTTAATGCAACTCATAACACATGCTTAAAACTTTTATGAAAAAGGCCACGAAAATACTCCCTTGCACACATTGTTCCATGGACATTATAATCTCCTACAACTATAAAATATCATGTTTGACCCTTACACGAAATGACAAATTTTATCTAGCGCTTAAATTGGAAAAATGCGTGTGGGCCCAACAGTAGGTAAAGTTCCCTGGACGCTCAATTGTGAGCGATGCCATTTGTCCAGTAGATGGTAAAGATCAGCTATTAAAATAATTCCAAATACTCGGACAACAATAAAAGAAAGCCTTCTATTTGAATTGCAGATCATTTATTCTTATAAAAGTGCAACCAAAATCGTGGATTACGAGTCATTTCCAAGAGCTGACTTCACTAACGTCTAACACGTGTTTACGTTGGGTTTCTACAGATTAGATTAATTTTGGACGTATTAAAGACTATTTCGTCTCAAAATTCTTAAATTTTATTTCAATTTCTTTTTTAAAGCGCAGCTCACTGTGAGAACTTTTTTATAAAAAATTATTAAAGCAGGCGAAATTTCGTTTAAATTGTCTCTTTTATAATTATTTGTTGATTACATAAATATTACTGATGTTTCAACAGGAAAATATACGTTATATATATATATATATATATATATATATATATATATATATCGTTTGAATATAATTATATTCACGCTCTAGTTCAACGATATAAATTTACTGTAGCGCTTCAAGTTTTTGTAGTTTCACAAGATAAATATTCATCATGCATATGGGTGTGGGTGCTCTTAAATGGCAAGTCATCAGATATCAATTATTACGTGAACATCCAAATTTACTTAATTGCATCGTCAATGATTACATGTCATTTTCGCTTTGCAAGTGTTTTATTACTTGTTTTGAATGGTATGCTGTATTTCGAATTGATTGATAATTTAGTCGTAAATTTCATGCCAAGAGATATTGTCAAAACACATTAATATTTAAGTTAATGAAGTAAAGAAAATGATTAATTAAAAGTAGGAAAATTTATAGAAATTACTTGCTGAAAATAGTATTATACTAAATGTGTATGGACAACGCACATTTAACATAAGATGCCAATTATATTTGTTTTACTCTATAAAAGATTTTAGTTCATAAATATGGTAAGATAACACGAATCAAATGATGAAGTATGAAAGACGGTTGATCAAAAATTTGGTAAATAAACCGCAGTTCTGAAAAAAATTTCATTTATTTTTTTTCAAATTCATTGTTTCAATATTAGTTTAAGCTCAAAAGTAGTTAATCTTAACCCAGCCTTCTAAATCTTTTAGTTAATATAACATCTCATTCTGAATCTTAAAATTAATTTTATCTACATTTCGTGAATGCTGTGCTACAAATCAAGTATATCGATTTCTCCACGCCTACTTTATTTATTAAGTCAACTCCAGATATAATTTTAATAAAGTACCTAATCAATCTTTTCAATATATTTTGATTGCATACTGATGTGCATCAACAACCAGTCAAGTAATTTTATGTTAAATTTTCACTGTATGTCGTGTAAGATCCGATCTATTATAATGTCAATATTTACATGCATTTTTAATGTAACCTCTGATAAGCTTAATTTGGCGCAGAATCTCATAAACATACATTATTTTGCAGGTCTGCCATTGAATTTGACACATTTCTGATATATCTAACGCGCTCATTTTCCCTTTTAAGTTAGGAACTTTAATAGGCAGAACTAGGAATCCGTTTTATATTGCTCGTGTATTAAAATTTGATGCCTCTGATTTTACATTTCTGCTTCGTTGAGATTACGGTATTAACATGAACCTACAATTGTCCTTCATTCTATCAAATTTATCGTATTCAAATTCATCATTTAATTATATACGATATCCACCATCTTTGATCCTATTACCATAAGAAGATGACAATTAACACTGTATATTTTTCGTAGTTCACTCTATTTATTCTCTCTATGTCTAATATTCGTATGACTAAATTCTTCATTTATACAGTTTCTAGTTAAAAGAAAATTGGTTGCGCGTGCGATGATAACAATTATTTAAATCAAGTTCGTGATAAAGATATATACAATAGTCTTATTCTGTGCATACATTTGTTAGTTTAAACTAAGCATTTCGTAATGTAGATAGGTCAATTCGTCGATTAGACCGTTTTAGCAATTATTGATAACTAATAGTGTACTTTTCAGAATTTTCTGGTGACAGGACTCGATTGTGGGAAATATCAAGACACATTGCTGCAAGTTACATGGAATTTTCAGATATATTAACAATGTTTCTTTATTCAAACATTATTTCTAAAATGATGCAATAAGGACTCAATAAAAAGAAAAGGTTAACCATGAAACAATAGTCAGTATACAAATTAAATTATGTTAAGCGTACGGCAGGATAGTTAAGTGGCTAGAACAAGAGATTACATAGCAGTCGTGTCCAGGCTTGCGCACCGTCCGCGGCTAATTCCGCACAGTTCGTAAAGAGATTATAATAAGGGCGAAACCAGTCTACCGGTTGAATTTTCTTATCCCAATTATAAGATGCTTAGTTTATGCTGAAGAATTTATGTATATAATGATACGAATATTTGTATATAGTTTATAACCTTGATTTAAATAATTGTTATCACCGCCTGCGTAACCAATTATCGTTTTATTATGTAAATGTTTAATCCAGTAGCTCTTCTCCAGGTAGCATGTTGTCTGATATAAAATGAGAGATTGTTAGTGGTTTATTTGAATTTCATGCCCAAGAAGATGCCATATAGGCTTCTTTTAAAGTAAAGTCCAACCATAAAACATTGTTAGTATAAAACTGAAAATTGTGTATAGCTTGCGGGATGGTGTCTCAGTGGTTAGATCAACATTCACCGAAGCAGATGTATCCAAGTTCGAGCCACATCCGCGGAAAATTCTGGATAATACTTCAAAATATCCAAATAAGTACAAATCCGGTTTACTGGATGAATTACATTGTCTTAATTATAATATGAGTAGTTGATATTGACAAATAATATACATGTTAGAAATGGAATTTTACCAGTCGCATATTTCATTTATGTTTTTTTAAGAATAGAATAGAATAAAATATCTTTATTTGGATTCAAACCACACATGTTCTATTAAATAGATAATAATATTAGAAAATAGAATATAGGATAGAATAGAATAGAATAGAATATCTTTATTTGGATTCAAACCACACATATTCCATCAAATAATAAAATTGGAAATTGTACAATATATAATAAAAAATTATCACATCACAATAATTGTGCAATTAATATCATGTAGATAGGTATATCTCACTAGTTGTACAATACAATATATCAATATCAGAAAGTTCGACTGAAAAGAATAATATATACATCATCAAATTAGGAACAATTAAGGTATAATTCGAGTGTAACATTATGCAAAAATTGAGAACCATGACTAGCAATTGATTGTATGTAATGTTAACTAATTTGAAGAAATAGTGCATAACATTTCAATTATAATAATACAAAACTTGGAAATAAAAATCTCAAGAAAATCTGTTTCCGATAATAATTATCCTTGTCTTTTATTCAACCATGAGAAAGTATTATCATAATCAAAAAAATAAAAAATATCAGCAGGATTGCAGACTTTTTCAAGTTCAGTAGATAAAGTTTTAAAAGACATCTTAGATGGAGGCATTTCTCTAAGCCCCTTGGGTAATAGGTTATAAATTTTGTAGATTTTCGAGAAAGAGAATAACTTGCTCGCTACATTCCCCACCAAAGGAGGAGATATTGCCAAATGTCCAGATCTAGTTCCAACTTCATGACTCTTTCTTATCGGAGTCATATAGGCACCAGTCCACTGGTTCAAATGGAAAACTTTTATACAATAACACATCCTCCGAAACCACAGAGATTGCAATGACACAAACTGTAATCTAGAGGCGTATATAGTGCAAGAAATAGGACTAATATGTTTCACAACCTTTCTTTGTACAGCTTCTATCTTATTAGACAAACCCTTTTTTAATGGATTCCAAGTAGCGACAGCATATTCTAGTACCGGTCTAATCCATATTATATACATTTGAAGTTTTATATCATTTGATAAGATATTTCGATTTATTAGTGCCCATCTTTTCTTGGCACTGCCTACTATACTTTCAATATGTCTCTCAGCAGAAGCTGAAATAATTTTTTCTTTTTATTTTCCAGAACATTCTTTGTTTAAATACTTGATTTTAAAATTGTGCGCTATTTTCAGTTTTTGAGTATCTCGCTCCCTGTCTGGTATTGTAATTTTGGTCTGCTGCATTTTAACATTTTTTTCCATAATAAACGATTACATCATTATCCAATAAATTATTCCATCACTTGCCTTGTGTTCTGATATAAAATAACACTGAGGAGGAGCCTTGGAACAGGTATATTTGTTTTTATTGGGGGGTCACGTACATACCAAAACAGATTATTGCTGAAAGGAATAGCTTTCCAACTTTCACCTTCCGATTGCCATACGTAAGTGTCGATTTAATTGTTATACCATTTGATCATGGATACCGATACTAAATTCGAGGACACAAGTAGGTTAGTGCAGGACATAGCGGACTTGAACTTAAATGACGCAAGCAATAATATAAGCATATCAGACTCTACTGTGAATTTTAGGACTTCCAGCGATCTGGCATCTATGGGGCTTACAGACACGAATAGGTTAGGGGCCTCAACAACATTAAGGCTGAGAATAAACAGTAAAACGACGAAATAATTAGAAATAGGAAATATAACAGAATTTAGTTATGTCTATTTTCATGATGCTGTAATTAATGATGATTTTGAGATCAATCTTCAGTAAGAAATTTAGGATTTAGGCATAACTATTCATTGTACAGCTTCTGCTGAGAGACATATTGAAAAAATAGTTAGCGGTGCTAAGAACAGATAGGCACTAATAAATAATATTATATTATCGAACGGTACAAAATTACAAATATATATAGAATAGAATAGAATAGAATATCTTTATTTGGATTCAAACCACACATGTTCCATCAAATAATAATATTGGAAAATGTACAATATAAAAAGATATCACATCACATAAATATGTGCAATTAGTCTCATGTAGATAAGTAAATCTCACTAGTTGTACTGTACAATATATCAACATCAGAAAGTTCGGCTGTAAAGAGTGATAGATTCTTCATCAAAAATAGGAAAAATTAAGGTATAATTCGAGTGTAACATTATGCAAAAAAATGAGAACCATGACTAGCAATTGATTGTATGTATTGTTGACTAACATGATGATATAATGCATAACATTTCAATTTTAATAATACAAAACTTGGAGATAAAAATCTCAAGAAGTTATGCTGCTGATAACAATTATCCTTGTCTTTTATTCAACCATGAGAAAGTATTATCATAATCAAAATTAAAAATATCAGCAGGATTGTAGACTTTTTCTAGTTCAGTAGATAAAAATTTAAAAGACATCTTAGATGGAGGCGTTTCTCTAAGCCCCTTTGGCAATTGATTGTAAATTTTGTAAATTTTCGAAAAAGAGAATAACTTGCTCGCAACATTCCCCACCAAAGGAGGAGATATTGCCAAATGTCCAGATCTAGTTCCAACTTCATGACTCTTTCTTATTGGATTCATATAGGCACCAGTCCACTGGTTCAAATGGAAAACTTTTATGCAATAGCACATCCTCCGAAACCATAAAGTTTGCAGTGATACAAACTGTAATCTAGTGGCGTATATAGTGCAGGAGATAGGACTAATTTGTTTCACAACTTTTCTTTGTACAGCTTCTATCTTATTGGACAAACCCTTTTTTAATGGATTCCAAGTAGCGGCAGCATATTCTAGTATCGGTCTAATCCATATTATAAACATTTTAAATTTTATGTCATTCGATAAGATATTTCTATTTATTAGTGCCCATCTGTTCTTGGCACTGCCTACTATCCTTTCAATATGTCTCTCAGCAGAAGCTGTACATTGAATAGTTATGCCTAAATCCTTAATTTCTTGCATAAGTTTAATCTCAAAAACATCATTAATCACAGCATCATGAAAATAAACATAATTAAATTCTGTTCTGTTACCTATTTTTAAAGCTCTCGTCTTTTTACTGTTTATTCTCAGCCCTAGTGTTATCAAATATCTACTTAAATCATACAAATCTAGTGTCACATTATTTTTGGAGAATTCGACATTTTTTGGATCAATTGGAAAGATTATTTTTAAATCATCAGCGAATTTGCAAACTCGACCGTTAAGGATCTTAGTTTCCAAATGTGCAAATACGATTTTAAATAAAATTGGCCCCAAACTTTATCCCTGTGGAATTCCACTTGTTACTCTTTTCGATTTTGATATCAAATCGTTTACTTGAATACTCATTCTGATTAAGCCGATACTGGAATCCAGTGAAAAAGTGATTGTCAAATAAGCGAAAAGCTGTACAAAGAAAAGATTTCGAACATACTAGCCATGTATCCTGCACTATATACGCCAGTAGATTATAGTTTGTATCACTCAAAACTTTATGGATTCGGAGGATGCGCTAATGTATAAAAGTATTCCACTTGAATCAGTGGACAGGTGCCTATGTGAATCGAATAAGAAAGATTCATTAAGTTGGAACTAGATCTAGACATTTGGCAGTCTCTCATCCTTTTGTGAGGAGTGTTGCAGGGATGTTATTTTCTTTTCAGAAAATTTTAAATAATATTAAAACTAATTGCCAAACGGGCTTTGAAAGACGCCTCTATCTAAGATGTCTTTTAAATTTTTATGTACTGAACTAGAAAAAAGTATACATTCCTACTGATCTTCTTAATTTTAATTATGATAATAATTTCTCGTCGTTGAATAAAAGACAAGGAAAATTGTGATCAGCAACATATCTTCTTGAATGATTTATTTCTACTACCTGAATTATTATATTAGAAATGTTATATTTTCTATAATCATATTAGTCAATATTACAAATAAAATATTTCTAGTCACGATTCTCATTTATACATAATGTTACATTCGAATTATTGTTGAGGCCCCTAACCTATACGTGTTTGTAAGCCCCATAAATGTCAGATCGCTGGAAGTCCTAAAATTCACAGTAGAGTCTGATATGCTTATATTATTGCTTGCGTCATTTAAGTTCAAGTCCGCTATGTCCTGCACTAACCTACTTGTGTCCTCAAATTTAATATCGGTATCCATGATCAAATGGTATAACAATTAAATCGACACTTACGGATGGCAATCGGAAGGTGAAAGTTGGAAAGCTGTTCCTTTCAGCAATAATCTGTTTTGGTATGTACGTGACCCCCCAATAAAAACAAATATACCTGTTCCAAGGCTCCTCCTCAGTGTTATTTTATATCAGAACACAAGGCAAGTGATGGAACAGTATATTGGATAATGATGTAATCGTTTATTATGGGAAAAAATGTGAAAATGCAGCAGACCAAAATTACAATACCAGACAAGGAGCGAGATACTCAAAAACTGAAAATAGCGCACAATTTTAAAATCAAGTATTTAAACAAAGAATGTTCTGGAAAATAAAAAAAATCTTTTTAAATAAAGTTGTTACAATCAGCTATGGTGGTTTAAATTTATCAGTCAAGGTCATTTTACATAAGGCGGAGGATTTAACATCCTCTACATACACCACCTTCTCAAAAAAGAGGAACGACTAATAATAGACGTAATCATAGTTCTTCGGCTGACGATGTATTCTTCCAGAACGAGTTGTGCATACTGGCGCCCCTGACGTCGTCATCTCGCCCGGTACAACATTCGCTGGTTCTTCAAAATCATCTGGTATCGACAAATAGTTTTCATGCTGTGATTCAGTAGAATAAGATTTTGCTATGTTAGACAACGGTTCTTCAGAGTACTGCATTTCATTATGTGCCTGCATGATGGGATTGCACACATCAGATTCGCCCATGGAACGGTCATTCGACGCATCTGTTAATTCAGTCACACCGTCAATCCAGATAAACTGGGGAATACAGCGATCCAACGTAACACAATCCTCGATGCCATTTATTTCTATGATGACATTCTTGTCAGTCATCTTCTTGACCTTGTATGGTCCTTAATAAAATGGTGTCAGGCAGTTCTTCCTATTCTCATTAGTTAT
This sequence comes from Eudiplozoon nipponicum, assembly GCA_029291075.1. Lineage (NCBI taxonomy): Eukaryota > Metazoa > Platyhelminthes > Monogenea > Mazocraeidea > Diplozoidae > Eudiplozoon > Eudiplozoon nipponicum. The sequence continues at coordinate 11,782 of JAQBSW010013056.1, forward strand.
ATACACATGCGAAGCCGATTTTAAATCTGAGGACACATAGCATTTAGTTTTAGCTTTTCTAGTCTTGGTCGGGGCCAAACGACACATCTTGCCTCTAAGTGCTCCTACAAACCAATCTACATAACTAGAAGCCCAATCAAGACTACTTGGAGTTTCTATTAGAAGATCTCCAGGCAACCTTAATGGTTCTCCACAAACCAATTCTGTTATGGAAGTTCCTAATTGTGCCCTATATCTGTTGCGCATGGCGAGTAGTACTATAGGAAGATCGTGTATCCAGCTTGTTCCACTAGTACACCTTAATGCAGCTTTCAGTTCACGATGTAGCCTTTCTACCATCCCATTCGCTCGTGGGTTATACGCGCTAGTATGTATTATAGTGGTTCCCATGATGTTGAGGGATCTTACGAAAAGCTCTGACATAAATTGACTACCGCGATCACTAGTGACCTTTTCCGGAACACCATAACGCGATATCCAATTATGTAGAAACGCGAACAAGACTTCTTGCGCTGTCATGTCTTTTAAAATCGCCACTTCAAATTGACGACTAAATCTATCTACCATAGTCAGCAAGTATTTGTTTCCATTTACTTCAGGCATCTCGACAATGTCTATGTGTACGTGTCTGAACCGTCCAATTGGTATTCCAATGTTCTTTATCTCGGTTCTGGTATGTCTCCACACCTTACACGTTGGACACTTGGCACAGGCTCTTACCCATACCCGTATGTCTTTAGACATGTGCGGCCATACGTATCTGTCGTTGATCAATCGAATGGTGGCTTTAATGGATGGATGACCCATGTCATGTAACACTTGGATAATCTTGGCCCGTAACTCCAATGGCACATATGGTCGTGGTTGACTTCTAGATGTTTCGCATAACAACCACTTGCCACTTATGAGCTTACGAACATATCCTGGTCTTTTGGACAATACTAATGTGAAGGGATCCGATCCTTGCGCTTCCTCGATTTGACTAACGAAATCGTGCATTGATTCATCTAAACTTTTCAATGGACCTTGAAATATCAGCTCGACATCAGCTTCATTCGGTCGGCTAAGTGCATCAGCTACCACATTCTCCTTACCAGCAATATGAGACACAGTGAAATCGAACTCTGCTAACCGTGTTATTTGGGAATTTACTCTACGAGAGTAATTAAGCCTAGCTGTCTTACCAAGTATGCTGATCAGTGGCTTATGATCGGTCAATAAATTAAACTTGTGACCATCTAAGTAATGCTCGAAGTGTATCACTGCGGCATACACTGCTAGACGCTCTTTGCCAAACGTATCATAACGTTTTTCTCGATCATTTAGCTTACGGCTATAGAACCCAATCGGTCTTACTATGTCCTGATCGCTTTGCTGTAGCACTGCCCATAATGCAACATCTGAGGCATCTATGATTAGTTCGAAAGGTTTTTCCCAATCTACAGGTGCTAATATGGTTACTTCACTTAACATATCCTTGGCCTTTTGGAAATTTTCTCGGTCTTCTTGACTCAAGTTTATAGGCCAAGACTTCTTGATCGTGCTCTTTTACCGAGTGAGATGGCTTGTTAACGATCCAATAATTCCGGCTAGACCTGGAATGAATCGACGATAATAGCTGATCATGCCCAAGAACCTTCGCAACTGGCGTACGGTTCGGGGTTCCGTTACGTCCTTAATAGCTTGGACCTTATCTTCCAAAGGTTTAATTCCGTCTTTGGAAAGTATATGACCAAGGTATTTCACTGAAGAGCAACCGATATTACTCTTATTAGGTTTGACCACTAATCCATATTGTTCCAGCCTGGTCAAAACCGTTTCCAAATGCGTACGATGTTCATTTCGGGAGCGACTAAAAATTATTATGTCGTCTATATATACCCTCGCAAATGGACAATTCTGAATGATTTCTTCAGCCAAACGCTGGAATGTCTGTCTGGCGTTTTTCAAACCAAAAGGCATTCGAAGAAATTCATGCGATCCCCCTCCTGGAAATCTGACTGCGGTGAGTGGTATCGAACTTTCTTCCATTGGTATCTGATAGTACGCTTTCTGGAGATCTAAAGTTGAATAAACCTCATATCCCTTTATATCTTGGAGTAAGGTACTCTGGTTAGGGAAAGAATAGGAATCACCCTTCGTCACCGAGTTTAATAGACGATAATTTCCACAACCCCTCCATTGACCATGTTCAGGTTTGGGAACTACCACTATTGGGGAAGCAAAATTGGAATTTGACCTTCTACAAATCCCCTCTTTGCGCAATTGGTGAAATTCGGACAAAGCAACCTGTTGCTTGTGTTGTGCCAATGGTTGAGCCTTTGGTGAACAAGGCAACGGAGCCACCAATTCTATTTGGTGTTCTACTCCTGTCTTCAGACCTATCCTTTTGGCACTGAAAGGTTGAAACACTGCTAGGTGCTTCTCGATTATATCGGCAAAGTCATGTGCGACTGATGGACGAGGTAAGAGGACTGTTCTAACTGCCGACGTGTTAGAATCAGTAGGTGTTGCTATCCCTACGCCTTCTGCGATAGTCCTAGCCTTGGGGTCTAATGTCAGCTTGAAATGTGTCAAGAAATCCATGCCAATGATATGGTCCTTGACATCGGCTACTAGAAAATCTGCATCGGAAGCGAAGGATTTCTGGCCTAATGATACCGACATTTCTTTCATCCCTTTTACTCTAATCGGACTACCGTTAGCGGCCCATAGTTGATAATCAAATGTGGGGCAATCTGCTTCCACCACATCTGACCTAACTATGCTTACCTCAGCACCCGTATCAATGAGAAATTCTAATCCAGATAATTCATCCTTAATAATGAACTTGTTGCTGGACAATCCGGCAATGTTTTCCAGATCTCCGCTTAGTGAGAATCGGACTCTCTTGCCTTCTATCTCGGTGCTATTTGTTCTAGTCGCATCTTTAGCTTTGAGTATGCCTTTTAAAGGCATATCTGGGAGCCTTTGCAATGGAACCCCCCCTACGGCTCCTACTAGCGGGGGTTTTGTCCTTTTCCCGGTGATGGATTTCTCTCAACCGGTTTTGTGCTTCCTTTCCATCTGGGTCCACCTAATCGCGGGTAAATACAATTCTCACCTTGGCACTTCGCACTGCGTCCGTATTCGCAATGTGCCTTACACCATCCGCGTGGCCCTTCGAAGCGTTGACGCGAGTGACTCCCTCGACGTCTATTATACATATCCTGACTCTGAAGTTGTGCAATATCACAACGCAAGCTAGCAAC
>JAQBSW010013057.1:0-15028 GCA_029291075.1 Eudiplozoon nipponicum
TATACTAAATAATGTAACTTGGTTAGACTACGTTTGTTTAGGTGGAGTTCATATGACACCATTTAGACACAAAAGTAAAGCTAACCATCTCAAATCTGTCATTATTGAACAGAAACTACAGTACGTGGGGAAATGGTATTGAAATGAACATTTATATAAGTAAACAAACATTGGTTGCGCGGGAGATTATAGCAATTACTTTTAATAAAGGTTGCGATATTGATATAAACACCTGAAACTTTATGTACATACTTTTGTCAGTATAAACTGAGAATTGTATAGTTTAGAAAAGACAATTCGTCTAGTAGACCGCTTCGTCGTCATTGACCTGTCGTGACGAGCTCCGAGTAAGGACGAATCCGGTCTAATAGATGAATTGCCTTTTCTACACTAAACAATTCTTATTTTATGCTGAAAAATGTTTGTACTTAATGGGTGAGGTGTTTATATCAAGATTGCAACATTGATCACAATGATTTTTTTCACCGCCCGAGCAACTAATGTTCGCTTAATCATTAATTTTGTCTACAGTTTGATATACTTAATATTATCTTTCTTAGTGTTATAAATATTTAGAGAAAGTGCACAAAATAAATAATGGTCGGATTTCTTTATTTTGCTGATAAACTAAACATTGAATGCGTATATTATGTATTTATGCTTTAAGTAAAAATGTTTGCCTACCCTAGCACTTGCAATTGTGCATAATTTGCAAATGAAAATAGCCTTTAAGTTTTTTCCCGCGTTCTGTTTTCCTAGGTTTTATTACGTCATTGCCTACTGCAAGTAAAGATGATTGTGAAAACTAGTCAGCAAATCCCTATGATTCTTTACTTATTCCAAACTATTCGAAGAACTTTAATTAATCAGATTCTGTTTTTTCAATCCACATTTTTTTGCTGCCAAAAGGTCAAAATATCATTATGTTGCAACGAGGTATTTTTTAATTTAAAAATTTCATGTAGTCATGTGTAACAATATCCCACGTTTCATTTTATCATTATTCTTCATATTACAAAATGTCATCTAGCACTTTATTTATATTATTTAAATATAATTTTACATAGAAATATACAAGTTACGAAGTTAAAAACAAACATTTACGAATTATAAAAGGCTGAAGGTCTTACGATGTTTTAAAATTTTTTATTATTGTATTGTCGATTACTTTTACGATTATTAGATTTCAATCAAATTGACATTAATCTTATTATATAAATGAAACATACAACGTCTAATAAATTATATTCGCAAATTCGGTCTGTTGGTATGTACGCCTAAATTTAGTGTAACTTTTTAAAAGCTTGGAGTCAAGAGTATAATAATTTAACTAATGCAAAATTTGGCAAACTACTCATTCACCCGCAATTATTTATGCGTTTTACCATTTCATGACAATTATTAGAGCATCACCTCTAAAATTTAATGCGAAATCAAACCCAAATATTACAAAAGGTGTTGCGAATAGTAAATGCGGCTTCCACCACTAATTCTCGTCATTTAAAGAACAGTAGCAGCAAATTTTGGATACCTTCATGAACGCAACACGTAACCGCTTTCTTTACACTACAATCCATTGCTTAATAGCAATAATTAAAATTTTGTTTGTGAACTTTAGATAAACTGAACAAAAAGCTAATGTGACCTATTACACAATCTAGAAAAAATAACGTCAGAAACGTGTTTCGATCTTGGGATCATGAGTTGAAACTAACAAATGCGGTTAAAAAGTATTTTTTTAAGGTTCTTGCAAATAAGAAATGTTGTCCTTGGTCTAATTATTTATTCAAATTGCATTTGATTATCATCCTGGCTGCGCATCCTTTTTGGAATTGCGAAAATACAAATTTTAAACCTTTGACACCCTAATTTATCATATTAGTTAAAGCTGTCATTAATTGCAAGGATTGTGATAAAAATTTATTTGAATTTCTTTTGCGGAAGTTAAATGAAAACAGAGCTATATTAATTGAGCCAAAGACTAATAAGGAAAATTAAATTCAGTCGCACGCAGTGAAGTGTTTCATTATTTGGCCATTTAAAATTAAATAAAAATGTAAATTTAATACATAAATGTATCATATGTATTTGCCCTATTAAGTTGTTTGCAAACTCAACTTTTCACATTAATTCAGGTTGCCTAACTTAAATGCATTCACAAAGAAAAATTTTTTTCATTACACGTCACATTTGTTTAAGTTATTCAATAAGCAATTTATTTATTTTCTGGATGGTGTTAACAGTTATTATAAATAGGTTTGCACTTAGAGTAAACGTATATCATTATTTAACCGTTAGAACAACTTCGCATAAATAATTTTATATGAATTCCCATTTACATTGTACGAGAAGAACGTCAAATATTTTTAGGAGGATTGCACTAAAGCAAATAAACACTGCGTCTGTCCATATCAGATCGACAAATTTTATTTATAGTTAACTTTATACTTAACGTCGCAATCAATTCGGGATTTACGAAATATAAATATAATACTAAGGCAACTTCTTAACCTGTTTTTTTTAAATTTTCGATTAGTATTTTGATTTATCAATGAACATTTCCCCTAATAGAATAAACATTCATTTGTATTTAAGAACAAATTCTAATTTTAATCTTAGAAAATTAATGCAATATTTAAATACCACATTTTCCACTCGGCAGAGGTCACATGAAGTGGTTTTTAAATGTTATAAGTCAGCAATCACATGATTTTTCTCAAGTATAAATTGAAGATCTATAAAGAACATTGCGATATTGGTATTTCCTTAATTAGGTGAATAGTACATATGTATCATTTCTGAATAATACAAAATAAAATAAAATAGATAATTAATTACCGAATAATTCACTTTCGTTTGTACTTGACCGAGAACATGATGAAACAGAATTATTTCAGTTAGACATGATCAAAAGTGAAATGTTATAGCTAAATTGCAGAAGGTATACTGCAGACATTTTAGTAGAAATCTACATGATGTAAAAACATAAGTCCTATTTATTCATATAAATTTACCCAATCATTAAAATTTTGCGCATTTACCTTATTGCATTATGTTGCACCCCAATTCGCACAAATTATGAAGTCAGCAAAGACTTAAATAATACGGTATATCTATAAAAATGTAAGGAGAGTATAGGTTAAAATATGACTAGAATGAGTCTGTTTATACAATTTAAAAAAAAACAATTTGTATTATATTAGACATTATTATTACGCTGCAACCATATATTTAACCATATAGATCCACAAATTATATCTATGCGGTAACCGAGAATATTTTCTATCTGCAAATAATAAGCTATTTCATAGAACAGTTACCAAGAGGCATACATCTTATGAATACTGCCTCAGAATACTGAATTCAGGCTTAACAATAACAAGAGTTTCAGTTGGCACGACTTAGTATCGCTTAGAATATATTAAGTCCTCTATAATCGTTTGAATTTATCATTTTACCAATTTCATGGCATAAAAGCTTGACAGACGATGAATAACTTACTTTGAACGAACATTGGTTGCGCGGGTGGTGATAACAATTATTATAATCAAGGTTGCGGTCTTGATATAAACACCTGACCCATTAATTATTTACATATGTCAGTATAAATTAAGAATTGTGTAGTGTAGAAAAGACAATTCATCCACAGACAGGTTTCGTCCTTATTGGGATCTCATCATGTACAGGCCAGAGTTTGCCGCAGACAGGATGGCTCAGTGGTTAGAGCACCAGTTTCCGTAGCAAACGTGCCTAGGTTCGAGTCCTGTCCGCCAGTACATGATGAGTTCCCAGTAAGGACGAAACCGGTCTGCTGGATGAATTGCCTTTTCTACACTAATCATTTCTTAGTTTATACTGACATATGTAAGTAATTAATGCGTCAGGTGTTTCTATCAAGACCGCAACCTTAATTATAATAATGACTTACTTTGCCATTTCTACTTACGTATATAGGGAAATTGATTTTATTTCCATATATAAGCTAAACAGATGTCATTGTATACGATGTATGTAAATTTAACTGTGAATAATAACCACACTAAAACGTTTGTCCTATTTTTTAATCAACTGCCTCAGAACCGTGATTATCGTGATTTTTTATTTACCAAACTCATAGATTATTGATGGTTAGTTGGAACTTTGGGTCTAAATGGATGTCATATGAGGTCCGTCTAAAAGAATAAGGACATACCGAGTTAAATTAGTTAAAATTTAGCCGAAAATTTATTTTGGAGTGCAGCAAGGTTTCTCAGTGGTCAAAGTACCAGATCCCGAAGCAGACGTGCCCACGTTCGAGACATGTCCGCGGCAAATTCTGGTCAGAAAATGATGAGTTCCCGATAAGGACGAAACCGGTCTAATGGGTGAATTACCTTTTTCACATTATACAATTCTAAGTTTATACTGACATATGCATGCTTTAATGGGTCAGGTGTTTATATCAAGATCGCAACCTTAATTATTGTATTTGTTATCACGGCCCACGCAACCAATGTTCGCTTAATTGGACGAAGCTTAGCTTACTTTTCCGTTTTCCTTAAGCATATAAGACAATTGGTTTCGTTTATTTTCTCCCAAAAAACTAAATAGATGCTATCGTATACGAGGTATGCAAATTTAGCTGTGTGTAATAACCACACTAGAACTTTCTTAACTATTTTAAAGAACATCTAACAACGCTAGAACCGCGCTTATCATGATCTATCATTATCCAAAATTTCAAATAAAATTGACGCAATTTTAAATGAAAACTATTTTAGAAATTAAATTATTTGTAAAAGTGTATATAGTAATGCAAAATAAACTTGTACTGCTATTAGCATGTATGTAAAAACTTATACCAAATTATATTAATACACAATGAATTGCCTCTTTAAATACGTATTTCTCAAAAGCTGCGCACGTGCTGCCTTCGTTGTTACTAGGTTCGAAACACCTAATACATACTTGCCTTCGTTAATGTTGTACTTTATTAAATGAGTGTTCTTTAAGCGATCTGTGCCAGTAAAATACACGAAAACTGTGTTCAATAATTTCACCAATTAGTTAAACGTAAATATTTGATATTAAGCCCCAGTCTAATCAACTATAGCTTTTCAATCAAGAAAAAATTTCGAGTGACGATTAAAACTAACAATATTTTGGCAAGTTTAGTTGGAATACGTGTAAAACAAAAAAGTTAAATTATATTACACTAAAATATTATATAATTGAACTAAAAATTCTTTAAATAAAGATATGTTGTAATAAAATTTAATTGATGTATGCTTACTACAAAGCAGAACCAGGCATGCAAAGTAAAAAAGATTAAAATGCGTCTTAGAAAATTAAAAAAATAAACTGTTTCTATTCGACTACCATAAATTTGGTACCCCTTATAGGCTCAGTACATATTACATATAATTTTTTAGCTTTGAACTCACTTTGTCAAAGACTTGATATAGAAGATAGTTCCACTACTGCAGGTTTACCCAATTTATTAGAGATTATGAGTTTAATTGTCTCATATTCCTTATTTTCACATATATATATATATATATATATATATATATATATATATATATATATATATATATATACATATATATATATATATCACTACATATATATATATATATATATATATATATATATATATATATATATATATTTAATTTGGCATAATGTCTGTCTCCTACAGTGAGACGTCGAGAGTACACGAAACGACTATGCACATGCTGACCTATTTTAACGCTTCTAGTCCAATTTAAACTAAATTGTTCCTAGGTGCGCAACGACTAATACAAAGTTGCAAAAGTGAAGGAAATCAATTTTATACTTATAAAATGAATGTGAGCAAAAATTTATTAAATCATATGCTAATTATCGCTTTGTATCAAAAACATCAAATACGATTTAAAAAAGCAGAAAGATTACTGAATACGTTCGATTGTTATGCCAATTTACTTATCTCAAATTTATTATTATGGTTATTGCGAAATCATTTTACTCGAAATTTATCACAGCTATTATTAATCTGTGTCCGTATATGTTAACGCTGTTTATATGTTAAACAAAGGCTCAGTTTTTCAGGTATATAAAGAATGTAGATAATTTCTCTTAGCCTAATGAACTTTCTGAGTTTCTAGTTTACGTTACAAATTTTAAAAATTATATTTGCTTTTATACACGATAAATTATAATATATAATATAGTAATTATCAGACGGACTGATTGCATGGATAGAAGTCTATGCTACAAATTTTTATTCATGTGAAAAACGTTATGGAAAGCTATAACGCTGCATATTTTTGTAAGAGAATTAAGGTTAAATTTCAAATATACAGCGGCAACTTTGAACAAGGATCTTCAAGCATGTTAAAATATTTGTGACAAATATCTTCCCTATACAATTTGGCATTTAGGATTCTGGCTTAAATTTAATTTCCTTGCTATCAAGGTGGTTTAGAAGATTTAAAAAAAAGCATTATAAATTTTCTAGTTCATAATTTCTGATTCTGATAATTAAAGAAATAAAGAAGAATGAACATATTTTTTAAAAATTGGAAAAACATGGTAAAGCAATCACACGTGCAAACCTCATTATTTTAAAATACAAAACGATCCATTTCAAATGAGAATTGGAAACCCGAAATGTCGGGTAATAACAAGTTTCGATATATGCCATTCTAAAAATATAGATCATGAGTTATAATTCAAATCTTTTAACGATTTTTTACTACCTGAAGCTACTAGAAAATGTGATCGACTGTGTTATTAGAGGAAAATTAAAAAGCTTTATAAGGCAGAAGAGCATTAAATCCAAGTTAATTGAAAGTTAAGCTTTATACCAGAATATAATTTTGGAAGAAATGAGATTTTATAGCTGAGAATTTAAAATTTTTAAAAATTAGAAAGGAAAATGTTCGTCAAGAGGCTAACTGCTGTGTTTATAAAATTCATTGTTGAAATTGTTATTAGGTTTATGCATTAGAAACCATGTGCCGAGTGTAACATATGAAAAGTGTGAAACTGCATTTCATTTGAAATGCATTCACAAATCAAGTCTGTCTCATCATTCATTGAAATCCCGTCGTACAGCCCACTTTAATGAAAGTAAGCATACATCAACTTACATAGTAAACAATTTAACAAGATTAAACAAATAATGGTGTTAAATTAGGTATAGTGAGAATATAATGAATGCTTTGTATGTTGAAGTAACATTATTCTCTAAATCAGGTTCCACATACACAGCTACGTATATTTAGGATTGGAAACGTTAAATTTTCTATCTGTCGATCAATCGCTTTGGCGTTTAAAAGGGGTCTTAAAGACTCTATGCTAGTTTCAATCGTATATCTCCGTTAGTGGCTGCAGAAAAGTATGCACTAGTAACATGCCCGTATATATACGACCTTGGTTGTATGCACATATTTTACAATAATTTAATACTAGCATGCTGCTAACGGAGCAGAATATAGATATTATGAAAAGCCTCAATCTAAGACACATGTTTTATTTGAGCATGTTATATATATATATATATACATATATATATATATATATATATATATATATATATATGCTCAAATATGTCCGTACCTATCAAGATAATTATTAAGTAATAAATAAGCAATTGACGACTGTACTAAACTGAAAAAGGTGAGCTATAATATATATATATTTATATATATATATATATATATTTTAGTTAGTTTACCAGCTGACCCTGCTGAGGATAAGCCGGCTCCATTTTCATGGAGTTTCTTGGGAATTTGGTACAAGTGGTGTCCCCTCAGCCCTCGGCTTTTTGATCGAGGACGCACCTCTAGCCTTTGCACATCCAAGCGCAGTCTGCAAGGCAGCAGTAAGTTGCATGGTTGCCGGTGACTGTTGAGAGCTCATTCGCCATTCGGAAGTACGGGGTACTGTCCAGGAGTCCATGTAATCCTGTGGCTGTTGAACCCTTTTGTGGCGGGGAACACACGCCGAGGCATGGTGCCGTCGTCGGGCTCATGTAGTATTTAATAGGAGATCCGATTGCCAGTCGGAAATCCACCACGCCCTGGTGACACCACCGCCATAGCCCCGTTAGCCCATGTACGATCGGCCATCGAGACATGGTTGACACCGTCGTACCACGTTGAGAGGATATCTTATATATATATATATATATATATATATATATATATATATATATAATAGCAACTAGTATTGACTTATTCTGAGCAAAAATAAACTTTATCGTCACACTTAAAATATAGTTCTATAGATGTTGGATTAAAATATTCCTATAAAGGACCGCGCTATATATAAATACCATCTCAAAGTTACCTTTAAAAATGTGAAACAACTCTATTTTATTGTCATTACTGTACGAAACATAAATTTGGTTCTCTTTAATCTGGAATTGAATCCTTAACTCTGATTTTCGACAATTCAACTTAATAATAAAACAAATAGATTACATTGTTTGTAGTTTTGTTTTATTTTTCACTCTGTTAGATAAATAATTGTTTTTAAACATCAGAATAGACAGAAAAATATATTTCAAAAGTTAACATTCTCAATATATGATCGAATCTGTATAAATGAAATTTTATAATAATCATTAATTTACATGAATGAAGCACTTTGTAATGTATAAAAAAACAAATTTTATACGCTAGTTAGTTGTATCGAGATTCCTGGAAGCAAAATTGCCAATAAACCTCAAATTCTAATGGAATAACTATTTTTTTGAAAGCTTTTTCACACTTAAGGCTTCAATAAAGTATTCTCTGGTCAATTTTGTTTTCAAATAAAGGTATAATTGTAGTCCAATTTCTTTGTTTCTTTAAATAAATTCTTCTGTTCCGAGAAAAAGTATTTTACGCAAAACTGATTATAATTCGATATCAAAAATGGAATTTTTTTTATTTTCCCAATTGAATTGTCTCCTTTAGGCCAATTCGCATGATGTTCACAATAACCGTCTTATTAAGACAAACTTTATTTTTTCTGTTAAATATAATATTACATTGTGACGAATTTGTCTATGCTTGTTAAATTTGAATTATTAAATCAAAACAATAAGTTAGACATTCAAATTAAACGAATACTGGTTGCGCAGGCTGTCATCACAATCATTGAAATCAAGGTTGCGATCCTGACATAAACAAAAATCAGTATATTCGATACATCGTATAACTTCGAAAAGGAAATTAATCCAGTAGACTGGTTTCGGCCGTATTTGGAACTCTTGAAGTACGGTCTAAAATTTGACGCGGACAGAGCTCGTAACTAGATGCGTCCGTTTCGTAATCTGTTGCCCTAACCACTAAGCGGTTTCCTAATAAGGTTGAAACAGGTCTACAGGAAGAATTTACTTTTCTACATTATACAATGTTTAGTTTTTACTGAAAACTGTATGTATGTAGTGGGAGTGGATTTTACAGCAAGATCAAAAGTTTGATTAAATAAACGAATTCTATATCTATTGGTATTTTAAATTTTAAAAATCAACTCAGTTAATGGAAAACAAAGAATTTTATGGATTTATATTTAAAGACGCGTACTAAATGCTAGTACTCTTTGCGCATTTTTCTTAAAAAAATGTTAGAATTGTAAAATAAAATAATGAAAATCACTCATGTCACATAAATATTACTTTGCATTTCAGTTCAAAGGACAGTTTAATGAAGCCAAATCATTTCAGACAAGGAAATTGCTTGTAATATTAATAATTCTCCCTGATAACTAAAATAGTTTATATAATCAACCTAACTTACACTTGGTTAATTATGTTTTATAATGTTTTGCTTAAGCTTAAACTATTTAACAAGAGAACAGGAAATGAAAACGTTTTAGAACTGAAATAATATTTTTAAAGCTTTCTTGGAGTTAATCTTAACTTCATATGTGCTAAAGTTAAGCTTGGTTAGGAAAGTGTACTTTATTTGTAACTGATGAATACTACTGGCAAAAAACTTTTTAGTTCTGTTGGAAAAAATATTCATTCGTCGTGTCTAATGCAGTAATACGACAGTGAAAAATAATTTAAATAATTTTCAGCTCATGTTCGAAAATTTTTTTCTAATTAATGGACGCTAACTTCAAAATTATTCTAATTAATGCATGTCCCAATTAGGTTTATCTTCTTTGGTGGAAATAACGCAATCGGAGAAATTGAATAAGTAACCGAATTACCGTGTAATCTGAATTCGAACCGTGCGAATTATTTCATCAGAACATTTTTCAATGAAGTGAAATCGGAATTTTGTGAAATAGGTTTATTTTAATTTACGCCTTGTCAAAAATTCTGCAAGATCTTTGTGGCGAAATTAACCAGTTGTTATGACGTATTACAGATTTGCTGATCAAATACACCAAGCTTTGCGAGGTTTTAATATAAAAGTAACATTTTATGCGTGGCAATCCCGTGTCTGTTTATTTTTGAAGCAGTCAATTTTCAAAATTTATATTTAAATAACGCATGGGCGAATTACATATGGTAAACTGACAGAGGCAAATCACACTAATAAATTTTATATAAAAAATGTACACATATAATTTAAGCCATATTGATTTTTGTTCACTACAGGTTTTAAAATTTGAATAGGCATTTTTGCTCGCAATTAATAATAATCTCATTTTGTTAATTGAGCCCAATGGACATTGGCTTTCTTAACCAATTCTACTTAATCTTTTGTAAAATTGACACCGATACTTTACTGCTACCTTCCAGAGTTTCATGCTTTGACTGTCTAGATGGACTAAACGATTCATTGATCACCGCGCTTTCGTGCAAGATAATTAACACCATAATGCTCTAATTAACATGTATTATAATTGATGCTAGGGTGTTTATATCTGCAGATTGGCGCCCAGTTTAATTGAACTTTTCATGACTCTTATTAAATGAAAAGAATGCCGACAATTTGCGGAGGGCTAATTCAATGGCGAATGTATTTTTGATAAATTCTATTTAAAACGTCTTACGTCTACTCCGATATAAAATTTATAACTTTTAATGAACAATTCACGGAGGCAAATGTAATGCGCAGATACCAGAATATTATTGCCTTTTTCAGTAAGAGGCAGTCAATTCGCAATTTATACCGACAGACAAAATTCCGCATTACGTAAACTGCGGAGAAACAATCGAACGGAAGTTTCTTTTTGTCTTGTTCAATGAAAAAGTTCATTAAATTCTTATCTCATTAACCGTAAGTAATCAACCTTCACTGAGACCTCACACAGTTATAATAAGAAAGTAATAAATAGTTGCATGCAAAATAAAATTTTACAGCTGTTTTATTACAATAATTGATTAATTATGCGTTAAATGCAACAAATACATTAAACAATATTTCATAGATGCATAAAAATAGAAACAGAGACTCAAATAAAAGATTATATATTCTCGTTAGGATTCGGTATTTTTAGAAGATATTCGTTAATTAGTCGAAAATTGACGAAAACCTGTCCTGTTTTACTTTAAAAAAAGTAATATTTGCCGACGCAGCTGTATAAATTGAAAAAAATAGCATGAGTGTTAACCCAAAATTACGTATATCCGTATAATTAAATATATTTAATTAAAACTCAGTAATATGATGGAAGAGTGTAAAATCTAAACGTAAGTATTGATGTTCTGCATCGGTTGCTGCATATTTTGGTTGGTAATTGACGAAAATCCGATAATCTAGAAACGTTGAATTTCTTTTCGCTAACTTAAGCAATGTCTAGCTAGAACTGAAGAAAAATTCGCTCCTAAATTCAAATATAAAAATTCATTTCACTATCATTTATGCAGGAGTTATACCGTCCGTTCACTACTGAGAGTTCGGGGTTAACTAGCTCGAACAATAGGTAGAGACAGATGACGATAAACTGAAACTCAAATAAAGGATTGAAACACACGCTATCATGTTTTTGAAAATTTCGTGAAATACGTGGCTCAGGTGGTTCAGTGGTCGGGTTAAAACCCCAAGGGTCAAGTTCTCTATTAAGGCTCCTGTCGAGGTAATTCTTGGCAAATACTAAACGTTTACTAAATAAGGTAAGATAAAGTGAATTTGAGGAATTGCGTCTGTAATCTTGTGCAATGATATGTTAAATTGACGAAATTTCTAATAAAATACCCTTAAAGAATTAATGAAATGAAATATCGCTTAGAGTAGATTCTTGGTGCCTCCTTATACCCTTAGGCAGAATGTGATGCCAAGTAGGCTCCGTTTGATGAACGGTCTAGCTAAAAACTAACTTAACTTGTCATTTATTTATTATACTTTATTGGTGGTTTAAAGTATGAGTGCATATCTATAAACCAAACTTGAACCTATTCGCGTCCTGTTTGGAGAAATTAGAAATACACCGGTCTACTTTGTTAATTGCAGTTTCTACAGAATTCTAATAAAATATACGCATCCAATCTGATCGAAAACAAAGCAGATGCGTACTTGTGAATGGGGATCAATCGGATCTTTGTGAAACTGATAGTGCAAAGCGACAACCCGCGAAAGCAATTCGTTGATATTCAGCACATGAAGCTGGCACTCAGATAACATCCAATAAAATACCTTGCCATAAAATCTTAAATTTAATTTACTTTCTTCGCGAAGCCAGGTGCGAGTAATTTATGATGGACAAGGCGTTGTTCAATAGAATTCTGTTTGTAAGTATTGCAAATTATGCTACATTTGAAGGAAAAGCGAGTTATTAGCCTAATAAAACATATAACTTTAAAAGTTGTGTAGTTTGTGAGGATTAGAGGCGGGGTGTCAAATAGAATTCCTCTAAAGGAACGACTAACCAAAAGCGTAGGTTGGTATATAACTTAAATTTGCGCATAGAATTCGTTCATGGTTCCACAAAGAATGGTTCAACGACTCATTAGCGAATTGGTTCGTGTTTGAAACTAATTCGCTATAAATTTGTGGCAAATAATTGAAAAAGATTCAAATAGCGACTTTACCGGTCTATTTGACAAATGCCCTTGCTAAACTCTGCTTCGTAAACAAATCTCTCTATAATGAATTAAATAACCGCTTTCCCTGGCAATGCACGTTATTTTGATGGTTAGTTGAAATTTTACGTCGAAATTTTTGCCAAATAGATGTCACGTGAAAATAGCTAACCAAAGGCATACATTCGTTTATAAATTTAAAATTTCATATAGAGTGTGCCCATGGTGGTGCAGTGTATACATGCAGGAATCCGTAGCGAATGTTCCATTTTTCAAATCGTTTTCGCAGCAAATTATAGCAACTGTTTGCCGTGATACTCAGTTAGGATGTGTAAGGCTTCTATGATGAATTGTCTACGCTGCCTTACACATTGTTTAAATTATTTTTCGAAAAAATATAAAAAAACGTCATTAAACAAATTTAATATCACATCCTCTGGTGGAATTGTGACTGTTCTATTACGTGTAGCTAGATAAAACTTCAAATCAAAAGAGCTGTTCATTAGAATTTACACGTGGGAAAGGTTAACTAATGCTTACGCTGATAAATAATTGATATTATCGTGAAATGCGCGACTCGAAAGTCAATATCCCAAGTAAGAGTACCAATTGCAGCAATTTAAAAAGAAACATGAAAGTTTCCCAACAATGACGAAATCGGCCTACTTGGTGAATTGCCTTTGCTACATTATGCTATCTTTGGTTAATGTTTAAAAACATAAATAGGTAAAAATCTTGACAAAACGAATTCAGTTTCATATCACTTCCATTGGTTGCATGGTGTCTGGTCTATAATGTCATATTGCGAAGGTCTAGACAAAATTTCATTTCCAAAGAAATGCGAAATTGTTTTCAATTTAAGGAACGGCTACTGAAAAGCGCATTTTGCTATATTTCTTAATATTGCTTCAAGTTTGGTGCATAGGTTTTGCACAGGATATGAACATGATTCAAAAATTAATCTGCCCCCCCCCTGTGTGCTATTTGCGTTGTAAATTCGGACAAGTAAACGGCAATTTTCTAGTAAGGACGAATTCCATCATCTTGTTAAATTGGGTTTCTACATTTTACGTTATATTGGTTGTTACAGATAAACAAATGTCTTCAACTGCACTACAGACAGCGACACCACATGAACCGCTGAGCAGCGGCAGTTCCAAATGAAATTATCATCAATGTACATTAGCCTTAAGGCTTCTTATGTAAATCAATTATAAAAAGATAGAGATCGTAGATTTAAAAAAAAATTGCATTGTTTAAATATTTGATTATTTGTAAATCACACTGATTGTCTGGTTGAATCATTCTCAGCATATATTATTTTTGTTCTTTTTGCTCTTCAATTTCTAGTAATTAATAAATTAATTCGCGAACTCAAAGTCATAATTGCGTTAGAGACCTGGTTCACAAAGTTATTTCTGCTAAATTAAATGCTTAAATACTGTTTGTTGCGAAGAACTAATATATATGCAAGTATGCATTAGGTTTTGCGAACCTAGTAAAAAATAGTTCAGTTGTGACCAGAAGGATAAACCAAAGGCAGCATGAACGGAAAGTATAATCTCATGCACATTCGTTTCGTGCTTACTGGCGACTCATCAGTAGGAGCCGGTATTACGCCCTTTAACCACTATATATTTGGTAGAAGAATGTGGAATAATAGGACGGTACAATCTCCTAGACGAATGTGTAAACCTGTAATAGTGAAGCTAACATAATCTAAAGTCAACGACAATGCGACTTCAATGCTAACTCACTATATAATATATATACCGAGTCTGTAAAGGATACTAACACTATGGCTATTGTGTTAGTAACTGATACCTATTTTTGAAATCGATGAGTACCGGATACTAACACTATGGTTTCCGAGTCGGTACATGATACCAACCTGATGGATATAAATTTATGCTAAAGTTCACTCAAATTGAGAATTAAAACAATTTTCGAACACCTGTTACTCCAGTTAAACCATACACTCTGGCCTTCATCGATATCAGTTATCACATTTCGCGGTAAGCATGACGTCATTCAATTCAATATATTACAGTTAAATACTGTTTGTTGCGAAGAACTAATATATATGCAAGTATGTAT
>JAQBSW010013058.1:0-15024 GCA_029291075.1 Eudiplozoon nipponicum
TATGGCTGCCGGTACCGCACACTCAATATAGGTTTACGGCGTGAATTTACTCACAACTTCATCGTCGCCAAGGTCTCACACAATATAATAGGCCTTGATTTCCTTTTGAAATTTTGGCTCATTGTTGATCTTGCCAATCAAAATATCATCGACCCCTCCACCGGACTTGAACAAAGCTTTTGGACACTTGCCTCCGAGCGTTTGGAGTTACAGGTCATTCAGCCAACCCCAGTGCATCATTCAGCAGAGATATCAGCAGCTTTTCGAGAACAAAAGTCGATTTTCGATCTTAGCAAGTCAGAGCTACGAGTCTCTAACACGATGCACAATATCCTCACGAAACGACAACCTATTGCACTCAAGAAGCGACCACTAGCCCCTGCTAAACTGAAAGCTGTCCAAGAGGAATTTTCAAGGCTATTGGTCAAGGGAATCATTAGACCATCGAAAAGTTCATAGGCGTCAACACTGCACTTAGTCTCCAAAACAAACGGCTCATGCACAGCCTGTAGAGATTATCGCAGGTGAAATTCCAGGACAAAATCCCATGCACATCTTATTCCCAATATTAACACCTTATTTGAAAAACTTAGTGCTAGCAATTTATTCTCAGTGATTGATCTCAGACAAGCCTACCACCACATCCCGGTAGCGCCAGAAGATATTGAATAGACTGCGGTCATCACTAAATTTGGTCTGTTCGAATATCTCCACATGTCTTTTGGAATTAAGTGTGCTAGATAGACATTTCAAAGGTTCATGGACAACACACGTCGCGACGACACCACTTACTGTATTTCATAACTCGATGACATAATGGTTTTCAGTCCAGACTTAGAATGGGTCTCCGTGTGTGCAATTTGCCAGAAAAACAAGATCGCAAGACACACTCGTTCTAAGGTGCAAAATTTCCGATCTATTTCTCGTCTATCCATCGTCCACATCGACATAGTTCATCTGGAAAAGTTTCAAGGATTCAGCTACCTTCTAACTATGATTAAAATATTTACACGATGATCTGCGGCATTACCTCTTGGCTCCATTTCTGCAGATGAGGTGACAAACGGGTTTATCTCTGCATGGATATCCCATTATGGTTTTCCCAAGGAGGTCATCACTGATAAAGACACTTGCTTCTCATCGGATCGTTTCAAAACTACCTTGCGGGTCATTGGATGAACCTTACACCAGACTACTGCCTACCATCCCAAATCTAACGGTATGGTAGAGAGAATGTATAGGGAACTCAAAGCTGCTTTAGCGTCCTCGTCCATTAGTGGCAACTGGGTCGATGAACTACCTTTATTTCTGTTTGCCATGCGTTCCCGTACTCGTGAATTCATTAACACATCTGCGTCAAAACTCCTGTATGGCATGGATCTACGCCTGCCTAGTCAGCTCCCACATCTACTACCCGCACAGGATGACCCACAAGACGAAGCTACCCGCCTTCGACTTCATTTCGGTAACATGTATGAACAGCAGCCAGTCTTCGTTAACCAGCAGCTCCACAGCTGCAAGAGAGTACTCCTTCAAAACGACATTGCTGTTGCACCACTAAAACTAAAGTATCGCTGTACTTACCTGATTTTGCTCAGACAGCCAAAATACTTCATTATCATGCAAGGTGCGACACCTACATCAGTAAGCATGGACAAGTTGAAACCGTTTATCAAACCACCTGATCCTGGGAGCATACAACTTTCTACACACGTCCCAGGCTCAATCTGCGTACAATTTCAACTTGGAAATCGATTGCTTTGCATAATGCATAAATAATAGTTTTTTACATAAATTTTTCGTTACTCTACGTATCAAATATTTAACTTTATGCGTACCACTTGCGCCCTATGGCAGCAAAGGCAGCATTAACGGAAAGTATAATCTCATGCACATTCGATTCGTGCTTACTGGCGACTCATCCGTAGGAGTCAGTATTACGCCCTTTAACCACTATATATTTTGGTCAGAAATATGGGATAATAGGACGTCCTATTAACCCACATTCTTGACCAAAATATATAGTGGTTAAAGTGCGTAATACCGGCTTCTACTGATGAGTCACCAGTAAGCACGTATCGAAAGTGCATGAGATTATACTTTCCGTTAATGCTGCCTTTGGTTTATCCTTCTGGTCAAAACTAAACTAATTTGTTACTAGGTTCGAAACACGTAATACATACTTGCATATATATTAGCTCTCCGCAACAAACAGTATTTAACTGTTATATATTGAATTGAATGATGTCATGCTAACCGCAAAATTTGATAAATGATATCGATCAAGGCCAGGGTGTATGGATTTACTGGAGCAACAGGTGTTCAGAAATTGTTGTAATTCTCAATTTCGGTGAACTATAGCAAAAATTGATATCCATCATGTTGGTACCATGTTCCAACTTGGAAACCATAGTGTTAGTAACCTGTGCCTTTTCAGTACAATAATGTTGGTATCGGTTGCTAACACAATAGCCATAGTGTTAGTATCCTTTACACACTCGGTATATATATATTATATAGTGTGAGTTAGCGTTGAAGTCGCATTGTCGTAGACTATATGATGTAAGCTTCACCATTGCAGGTTTACACATTCGTCTAGGAGATTGTACCGTCCTATTATCCCACATTCTTGACCAAAATATATAATGGTTAATGGGCGTAATACCGGCTCCTACTGATGAGTCGCCAGTTAGCAGGAAACGAATGTGCATGAGATTATACTTTCCGTTAATGCTACCTTTGGTTTATCCTTCTGGTCACAACAGTACTAATTTAATACTAGGTTTGCAACATCTGATACATACTTGCATATATATTTGTTCTCCGCAACAAACAGTATTTAACTGTTATATATTGAATTGAATGATGTCGTGCTTACCGCGAAATGTGATAACTGATATCGGTCAAGGCCAGGGTGGATAGATTTACTGAAGTAACAGCTGTTCAGAAATTTTTGTTATTCTCAATTAAGGTGAACTATAGCAAAAATTGATATCCATAATGTTGGTACCATGTTCCGACTTGGAAACCATAGTGTTAGTAGCATGTACCTTTTCAGTACAATAATGTTTGTATCGGTTACTAACACAATAGCCATAGTGTTAGTATTCTCTACGCACTCGGTATATATATTATATAGTGTGAGTTAGCGTTGAAGTCGCATTGTCGTAGACTATATGATGTTAGCTTCACTTCTGCAGGTTTACACAATTGTCTAGGAGATTGTACCGTCCTATTATCCCACATTCTTGACCAAAATATATTGTGGTTAATGGGCGTAATACCGGCTCCTACTGATGAGTCGCCAGTAAGCACGAAACGAATGTGCATGAGATTATATTTTCCGTTCATGCTGCATTTGGTTTATCCTTCTGGTCACATCTGAACTAATTTGTTTCTAGTTTTGCAACACCTAATAACAGTGTTGCATGTTTTGAACAGTTCTTTGGTATTATGCCATCTCTGCGACAATGTTCGATTACGCTTTTGTCGTCAACCTTTGTTTTTCATGAATATATTATTACATTGTAACGTATGGCTCACACAGGAGCGCACACTGCCTATTTTCGTATGCCTTGCTACTTTGAGCTAACACTTTCGTGTAGCAAGACTAAGTAGTTATCAGCTTCATATCATGGTACAGGCCAATTTCAATGCATATCTCAACTTCATCAATTGCACAGTGACCACTTGTCGAATATCTTGACCACAACGTCGAGCACAATCTAGCTCTTTTGTTCGTATTAAAACACATTGACGGCGATCCAGCCTGCCCAGGTTTCAACTTAAACCTGGCAACTTCATTGTCAATCTACCTTGAAATGCTCACGCTGCAGTCCTCCAAACCTCACACTGCTCTATTTTGCCTCACGTGGTATGACCGGCTACTATAACTAACAGTTTGTGTAGCAATTCCTAGTGGTTATTTGGCATCATATCATTGGTGAAGCAACCAACAAGCATACTCCAACCCAGCATTTGCGGTAAATTTTTTATAGCTATGTGCGGAATAATAACCAGCTGCTTAACTGAATTCGAACTCTGCCCTACATTTCTTATCGAGCCGCGCCGAGAGGAATGGTTTTAATCTTCAGTGAGGAAAGTGATGTAACGGCTCAAGAACAATTCGCCGACACATTGCCTAAATGAAATTCAAATCGAATTTGCGTAGCAACAATTAAAACAAGCAAAATTCACCGTTAACCAATGGCGTGTGAGCTTTCTTTTTCACGCTATATAATCACGATGCATTTACCATGCTTGTCATAATCACTTCTGATTTCTGATGCGCACTACGTGTACGTGCTGTCTTCTGTCACACTGATCCTTGACGTACGCTGACATCTGGACTTGATCCACAAGCAGAGTCTCCTAGTCACGCCAATCCTGTTGCTGCACAACTAGTGAGATGGAGCAACATCTATTTATTGGACGCCTTGGTGTGCCAGTCACTAAGGTTTTGTCGCAGATATTCAATGAGATAATATTAAGCCTTCACACAGATTCTCGCCGCTGATTTAAACACCACAACAGATGTAACACCAACCAGTCAACCAGAAGCGGTCTCAAGCGTCTAGGAGTATTTCTAGATACTGCTATACTTTCTAGCTTTCCGGGCCTAATAAGGGCCACCAACAGTACTAATACTCAGCCTTCGTGGCACTTACCCGCTTTGTGACGACGCACGCCATTTACTTGAAATCGGGGCGTTTTACACTCCGTAGCATAAATAAAACTAAAAAAGCCTATAGTTTTTAAATATTTTACGTCTAAATCAAATAAATTTATACTGGCATTACTAATTTTTAGGTTGGAGGATAATTCATTAACAAGAGCATGGCAACCACAGAGTTTTTACGGAGAATTCATCATACCTCTTGTGATATAGTACGTTTGTTGATGTTATATTGATGGTACAGACATGCAGCTGTATTTTCTCATATGAATCATGTCTACAAGAAAGTTCAAAATTGCACAGGCTCAATTTCACACTAGGAATGATTGACTTGTTGTTCCCTTAAAGCCTACATATATTTAGGTGCTTAATGATTATTTTCCAGTGAAACAGATGTATACTATATTTATATGGTATCGTCTATTGATGTTAGTGGTGGTACTATCACAAGAAGTTACGCAAAACAAAAGATACTTTGTAAAAACCTTTCCATTTTGACTTTACTTAATGAATGAAATTAAACGGAAACGAATAGCAGCTTACAAGCGCTCAATAAATGTCAGTTCTAGGATTTAGGATAAACGACCGACCGTTCTGTTTTATTCATTACAATAAACGATAAATTCATTTCCGTCTTTTTTTCATCAGTGCTCATTTGGCATACACAGTCGCTTTGAGTATGTATTGTATTGTATGGTCTTAGGATGCAATTTAGTACCATTAAAGTGTGGATAGATGTCACTATGCTTCAGCAGTGATAGTCTTCCTATTAACCATTAATTGAATTAATTGAACGGAAATCGAGCAATATGATAGAGTAAAAGAAAAAACGCTTAGTAAATGCTCAACGTTGCACCAATATAATTATTGAATAGCAGCTTCAGTAAATGCAAATGCATTTGTATAAATGTAGTAAATTATACTTACGTAAAAGTGGTAAACGTTTGCGGAAAATAAAAATAGATAAAGAGTACTTAAAAATTTAGCGAGATCTCATTTTTAATGGAATATCATGTTTTTTATTAAATAAATTTTCTTGGGAAATGTTGGATTATGTTAGACTGCTTTTTACATAAAGCAGCGCTAAAAAATTACCAAATCCACAGCAGAATTGTTCTGTCACTCAAATTTAACAAATTAATATTGTAAACATTTAAATAAAACAATTCATCGTATATGGCAACTTTTTAAATTGACTATTTGTTTGAATTTAATGTTTTCATATATTACGGAAATGCGTCTGTTATGAAGTATGCTTTTTGCAAAATAACATGCACCGCAATTGCAGTAGATTTATTGATAATTTAATTTATTTTGTAAATTTAAATTTCGCGACAGTCATTCAAATATTATATCCCCATATATTGACGTTTGGATGAATGTGACTTCATCGTATTTATTTGTTTCGTTCGCGCTTTTGATTAAATATATTTTCAAAAATACGCATAAGTTATGCTCACAAGCGGCATTGAAATTACTTTGATCCGATTTGCTTCATTCTGCTTGACGAATTGCGTTTCAAAATCAAGTTTTTATTAATGTTGGTCTAGTCAATTTCAGATGTTCTATTGAGTGCAGGAGTATTCATACAATTAAGAATAGCTCAAAAGAACATTTTAAACTAAATTAAATCCCATAGTTAATTAGATTTTCACCACTGAAAATCCGAAATGTACATCAATTTCGGACCGTTTTCCAAAATATATTTTTCTTAATTGCTATCGAGAAGTCGGCGGTGCTTTTAAATTTCTGATCTACATTTAGCCATTCTGCTTAAATGAATTGCTGGTAAATTATATTAGAAAAACAAACGTATCAGATGTTCACGGTCAGATGCATTAAATAAAAAAACAATAAAAAGATATCTACAAGTACAGTGATTTTCTAATACAAAATGTTATTTAATAAAAAAGTTAATCAGTGTGCATATTTTAAAATTAATTACCTTGATGAAGCGTATACCTCATCATGTGTTTGACATTTTCAATGGTTTCTATTGATTGGCATTAATAGCGTCAATCCAAATGACGGGTGCAACAAAATTGCAGGTACATCCTCGTTCCATAAATGAAGACACTTTATTATTAAAAATCTCACAGTTTAGACAATGAACATTTAACAAAATGTTATTAAAATAGCAAATTTTAACTTTCAATTCTACTTTTATATATACAATTTACATTTTCTAAATAACAAATTTATTTACAGTTCTTCCTTTCTCGGTCATGAAAGTGATCTCAAAAAGTGTACCTCAAATGCCAGGTAATGAAAGCATACTTTATAATTAAATACTCATTGCCAATAGACATTTTATTTGCAAATAAACATAAATATTGAGAAGTAAAAATGTTATATGGTTGGCATATTAAAAAGCTGTTTCAATGGAAAAATGTTCGTGCGTTATATATCTTCTATCTTAGGGAACAAATAAATGATCAAAATGAATAGTGTTCACTTTGGCGATAAAATTATATACGGCAAAATGCCATTATCCCTCCATCGATACTGTTGACAATTCCCTCTTTGTGTAATTCGTTCGTGCAGCATTCATTGTGAACTGTTAAGAATTGAACCATTTTTTTCATCCGTAAACGGTGTAAATTTTGCTTAACACATTTAGATATAATGAACGTCTTTTGTTCAATACTAGAATTCTAAAAGAAACATACAACGATACAAATCGGGTTTTAAATGCAATTACAAATATTACATGATAAATGAAATTTTTAATTGATCGTGATGGAACACAAAACGAGCTCTCGATTGCGCATAACCTAATAAAAAATACGGCCTATGAAGTTTCCAGAGCTATTTTACAGTCAAAGCACATTTGAACCCATTCCAATTTTAAAAAGCCAAACCTCCAATAAAGAAGGTGATATTGAGAATTAGTCATTTTTATACTTAATTAAGCGAGTAAATGGTTATCTTGGTAAGTACAGAAAAGTGTGATTACTTATTTATACTATTGTGTAATATTTTGATATAACGTTACCTTTACAATTCATGCTATTTTTATAGAATTTGGTATGGAAACTGTTTATTGTCGTTGAACTGTTTGCCCATTTGGAGCATCAAAACTGATTTTTGAACTTAATACAGTTATCTTATTTTACGTATTCCTTTGGCCATGTGTCATTGTATATAACTCGTCATTTCAGTATTTCGCTTAAGTAGGGATATTAATCTATTTCCCGAAAAATACGAGGTTTTTTATTGTCGGTTAATTTGTCAGGCAACCAACATAATCTACAATATTTTTGTCTGTAAATCGGAACTCGATGATGAAGAAAACAATAAGGAATTGCAGGGAAATAACATGGCACTTGAATGATACTTTTCGAATACTGAAATGTAGATCACTCACGAAATTTGTTGCATTGATTCAATAACTCTCATTCACCCATTCTCATGTATCCATTAACTGTAAAGGGTTACTCAGTTTCATCGGTTGGCCGGCTGACTCGAAAGAAACGAAGAGCAATAAAATTCAGAAATGCTTTACCATATACGTCAAATTTATTATTAGAATTATTTGTACAATTTTATTAGAGACAACAGATAAGTATAGGGAAGCTTTACTAATAATAAGAAGAATGAGAGTACAGATAAAAGGATAAAATTAAAATAAAAAATGAGTAAATATTACGTAGTCAATATTCCACACTACAAATATTCTCTTTTGTAAAAAGCAGAAAAATTTATACGAGTACGTTTTAAATAAAGTGCTTATTGTAAAGCTCGTTCACTAGATTTTTTGTTGCAACTCTAATTAAGACTAGACGGGAAATGGCACTGAATTGCGTAAAATAAATCATAACAGCTGTTTATAACGAATTTGGCTGATTTGTTTAATAACATGTGCTTATTGCCGATAAGCCGACAATGTGCAATCTGGAAGGCGTAAGTGCATTTTATTAAAACATTTCAAACACTCAGTAACTCACTACTATATTAACCGGAAATATATTTGAATTTCAAAGGTACATAAACAAAATTTTGTACTACACAATGTCTGCTAAAATGAAAAATTCAAGATGGAAACAAAGTTTAAGCGCATATATGCAATGTTAAAATTTGAAGCTTTCGAATCTAATATATTGCAAATATACCAGATCATAAAGAACATAACCTGCATAGGTGCTAATTATTTTTGTCTAAAATAAAATCATTGCGATATTTTACCTTAAATTTACAAGGAGACTTAACATTTATCAAGTCATATTTAATAAGCTAACTTTTAATTTTGCAATATATAAATTCTGTACTGATACTGCGACGATTCAAGAGATCTTTTTTATATAAGGCAGTTTGAATTTTATTTTGTATTCTTTTTGTCATTTTTAGCTATACAAAATTGAGAACAGAAATAAAAACCTACATTTTTCCATGAAAAATAACTAATCATAGATCAGGTACGAATAACGACTAAAATTCTAAGCAAGAACTTCGCTGTCTATTGAAATTTAGAACGATTAATGACAAGCTACTTTAACAATTCTATAACTCTTCGAAACCAATATCAATATTTTTCATAAAATGCGGCACTAATGATATACCCAATGCCTTTTTCATGGGAAAGTATAGAAAGTACTTTTATCAGACAAAATAACTGCTTAAATACTGTTTGTTGCGGAGAACTAAAATATATGCAAGTATGTATTAGGCGTTGCGAACCTAGTAAAAAAATATTTCAGTTATGACTAGAAGGATAAACCAAAGGCAGCATGAACGTAAAGTATAATCTCATGCACATTCGTTTCGTGGTTACTGGTGACTCATCAGTAGGAGCCGGTATTACGCCCTTTAACCGCTCTATATTTGGTTGAAGAATGTGGGATAATAGGACGGTACGTAACTGAACTAATTTGTTACTAGGTTCGTAACACTTAATTCATACTTAAAATAACTGTTTCTTTCTCATTTTGCCTTCATGTATCTACAAATGAGCATATATGTTTAAAACCAAAACGAGCAGAAAATGTAAGCATTTAAAGTGTTCGAAATAAATGTCCAACCAATCAGTTGCTTGCTTCAGCCGCAGTTAGAGCTAAATGTCTGATCATGCTTTTTCTGCTTGGATGAATAAGGCTGCAGTTTGCATATCCACGAACCCCCATACGTAGCTAAATAATTTATGCAATTGCATTTGGTAACTATTATAAATGCAACTTGCGGAGAGCATGCATGGGAGGTTTCAATGATGCGTTGCGAAATTGCAGACTTACATTCATCATTTGATTTTAATCTGGATCAAAGTTGAAATATACTTCCTTTCGGGTAAGTAACTGTCTTGTTAATCGGCCAACGCAAGTTGAATGATCACTTACGCTTGCGTAGTGGTAAATAATATCTGAGGTCAACATTACCGGCCTTTTTTCTTCAATTGTTGTTAAAGTCAAATGTGCAACCTCGAATAATACTCGTAGATTAGCTGCGTTAAATGTGCGTGTAAATATCACTTCAACTTGCTGCTGTGCTTTGCAGTAACAACATCCCTCATAGAGAGGATTCGAAGGTGGATTGCTTTATTTTATGGTCATGAAATGTCTGCCTATATTAGTTATCTCAAACGCTACGTGTCATGTTTCAGCGATACGTTGCGCATTTGCTGACATGTATTCACGATTTGATTAAAGACGGGAGTTCAAGTTGAATTGTTCTTTCATTCAAGTAATTAAACTTCTGGTCGATCGGCCTACGTTAATTGATCGATAAATTGCGCTTGTATATTGGTAAGATATATTTTAGTTCTACAACAACTGATTTTCCCCGTTAATTGCTCGTAAAGACAAGTATGTTGCTTTAAATAATAGTCGATATTTGGCTGCATTAAATGTACGTGTTAATGCCCTTTCACCAATGGGCTCAATTAATTTTATAATATAGCCATTGGACATTAAATAGTTTGTTGACCTATCTAACAATTATTGAAAAAACAGCCTCGATTTTTTAATTATTCATATTGAAAATTTTTGAAGATGCAGTAATGCAAATAGTGAGCAGATCAGGTTGGTTTACGGTTAATTTTTCTATTTAAATTCTCACAAGCAACATTATTTATTAGTACATCTAGAAAAGGCAGACAATCATCTTAATCATTCTCTGACGTGGAACTGATATTCTTATGCATTTAATTGAAACAGTGATGCGGTATCTTTGATTGCGATTTTTTTCTAAGGACAAGGGAATAATCATCAGAATACCGTGTTTGTGCACCTTTGGTTATGTCACACTTTAATGATGTGATCTCAAGATGACCAATATTATCAATGGTCAATTGCATTGGCTAAATGGTTGATCGGTATGCTGAAACAATTGCGCAAACTAATAGGTAATTATTCAGTTTGCTGATTCTTTTGAATTTGTTGACAGAATTCAAGATATACGTGTTTAAAACAAGGTTATGAGGTCTTTTGATGCTACATCTTTTTCAAAATCTTCCAATTGTAGAAATTATTAACATTATAGTCCAAGCGATAGACGGAAACGTATTATCATTTCCGGTGTCAGGTTATACTCTATTTGGGCTTATTTTACGATGTACGAAGGATGTGATTTTCCGTTTTAATGGAAGTATCCATAAACTGATTGATAAGGCGGCAGTGGACAGCCCGTTATATTTAATGTTGACTGTGATTTTCCTTAGGCCTTTTGAGATCACATTATTAAAGTGTGGACCAACTAAAGGTGCACAAAACCTACGGTATATTGATGATACATTCCTTGTCTTAAAAACCGGCCACAATCACGAACAAAGCACTAACATTTTAATAAAGCCGATAAGAATGGAAGTTTCACCTCAGAGCCGGAGGAAGTTGATTTTCTATCTTTCTTATATGTACTTAAAAAGAAAGATGTTAATGGTAAATTAAATAGAACAATTTACCATAAACGAACCTGGTCTGCACAGTATTTACTTTGCTGAAGTTTCGTACATTTTCAATAAAAATTATAAACAGTTCGCGGCTGTTTTCTCAACCAACTATTTAATGTCTAATTCGCCAAACATCAAAATTAATCTAGTCCATTACTAAAATGTAAAATCATAAGAAATAGGCGTATTTTGGAGAGCATTTGACGAGGCTTTAACACACACATTTAATGCAGCTAAACTTAGACTGTTTTTATAGGCAACACACCGGCCTTTACGAGCATTTAAAGGGAAACAGCCGATAATGCTGACATCAAATATTATTCACCAATATATCAACTTACCTTAATAATGGTATGTTCATTTGTAGACATTTGAGAAGCATATACGAAAGAAATGCTTCTTGATTCTGCGTAAATATTTTTTGGTTTTGCACATGGAAAGTTTTATATGAATTTTATTATGGCTCGCATTCAAAAATAAAATATGTACACAGTTGTCGTTAGTTGAGCACAAAATGAGAAAAAAGCAGTTCTTGAATCTAATAAAATTTATCTTTACATTTGGATGTGAAAATGCTACTCTTAATTTTAATGCGTTATATAATATTCAAGAAATGTTTTATGTCATAAAGTGCATTAGAGTTTAACCATTTTGTCATATAAACTAGTGTTTACAGTATAATATCTAGCTCGGATGCCTTTTAAATGTAATCTTTCGTTTAGTTATCCAAATAACTTGAGTGACAGTGAAAATTAAAAAAAATATTTAGTAAATAGGAAATTCGTAGAAAATAGTAAACCAACAGGAGTCTTTGCTTTAATTAAGTTGAAATAGTTAACTTTAAACTATGTTATTATATTCATCAATTTTATTCAATGTGGGGCAATTAAGATTAATAGTTGAGATCTTTCAAATTTGTAAGCAATCATCAGGTCAAAGATCACAATTCAATGCTTCAGTTTTATTAATTACACAACAATTAATCGAGATAAAACAATGAAATGACCGACAGTGCATTTGTTGTCAACGCGTCCGTTTAAAACCTTGGTAATATTTGACTAGACTAAAATGATTTTCATTTCAGGAGAAATGTGAACTTTGTTTAATTAAGTAAATAAATGACCACATTGTAGGCTAACACTTAAACAATTTAGAAAGAACAGTAAAATGGCCCATTTTACACTACACATTAACAATCTTGTGAATTTTGAATTAGATTAAATGTAACTACTGAAGGCACACAATTAAATATTATTTCATCTTCTTCGGTTGTATACGAATATAATATTTGTTTTTGCACTTTTAAACTTTTATTTTAAACGCTTAAACAAT
Source organism: Eudiplozoon nipponicum (assembly GCA_029291075.1). Taxonomy (NCBI): domain Eukaryota; kingdom Metazoa; phylum Platyhelminthes; class Monogenea; order Mazocraeidea; family Diplozoidae; genus Eudiplozoon; species Eudiplozoon nipponicum. Next base: position 12,885 of record JAQBSW010013058.1, read on the forward strand.
AGAAATGTGCTTGAAGAATAATATTTTATGTTTAAAATCAATGGTAGATTTCTTGAGCTTTTAATATTGACTTAATAGTCACAATCGTATGTCCTCTTTGATAACATATGTCAGCATTGATGAATATATTCACCTCACCGGGTATTAATGACTTATTGTTATTTTTGAGTTCACATGCAACTATGTATTCTTTAATTCGACAGTAATAAAGCAACGTCTCATAAATACAGATCCGCGGCTGTGATGCCTGTCTGTTCGACTTGACTTCCTCTAATAAGTCTTTTTGAATCTTCCTTTCAAGGTAAGCAGAGGAATTTGCACAATGTGATGCTTTTGAGTGATACAATATTCACATTGCAAAAAATATTTCTTTCGGCTTAACTACCGGCCAATAAAATCCTGTAAATTAAATACAATATATCGTTTTAACATAGCCTCGATACGCTTTTATGCATTCCTTGTTAAAAATTTTAATTTAAATAAATTTAACAGTAAGAAAACTAAAAATTTCAAAAGAAATACATAGTGTATTATATTTTATTGTCACTATTGTAGTTTTCATATTAAAATCAATAATTTAAATTGGTGTGTATTTTGGCTATATTTGTAGAATTTATAGTGTTGAGGCAAAAATAAATTTAATTAACGAGAATATTAGTGAAAAAAGATACTTTCGAAGTTTTTTTATCTGTTACTAATGTTCTTTTTACAGAATTATCATTATATTGGTATCATAAATACCTTATGATAAAATATCAATTCGACAGGTTTGGTGAAAAAGTGATAGAATGCCTATTGATGTCCACAGTGTATGAGTAAACGAATTATGTATGTCACTGCAAACGTTGTGAGCTAGCAAGGATATAGGAATGTATTAATGTCAACCAGCATGAAACGAAGTAAAGATAAACGCTTATATACTGCATATTTTTATTATTGAATGCATTTGAAACATCTACCTTCATCTTAGCGTGTAAATAATTTTCTTTCAAAATGGAGAGATGTTATTAAAATCAGATGGTGAAGACCTTAAACCTAACTTTGACTAATAGAATATGTTCTAATATATTATAACGCAGATATGCACAGAACAGAATTAAAAGGCTATTTGTTTCACTAGAACACGACTCAAATGCATTATCTGGTGTTTTATTTAGTAAGTTTTCAAAAGCAAAAAGATTTAGTTTCAATTGATGCTTACATTGTAAAAAAATTAGGTGGATGTCTGAAACTTATATGCTGATACACAAACACATACAAGCACAAACAATTTACGATTTGTTATGCAAATAGTGTACAAATATTATTATAATCAAGGTTGCGGTCTTGATATAAACACCTGACCCATTAATTGCTTACATATGTAAGTATAATCTAAGAATTGTATAGTGTAGAAAAGGCAATTCATCCAGTAGGCCAGTTTCGTCCTTATTGGGAACTCATCATGTATTGGCCAGAATTTGCCGCGGACAGAACTCGAACCTGGGCACGCCTGCTCAGTGGTTAGAGCACCAGATTCCGAAGCAGACGTGCCCAGGTTCGTATCCTGTCCGCGGCAAATTCTGGCCAGTACTTGATGAGTTCCCAATAAGGACGAAACCGGTCTACTGGATGAATTGCCTTTTCTACACTATATACAATTCTTAGTTTATACTGATATATGTAAGTAATTAATGGGTCAGGTGTTTATATCAAGACCGCATCCTTGATTATAATAATTGTTATCCCCACCCGCGCAACCAATGTTCGTTTAATTATATAAATGCTCATTTCATTACCACTTCTCCGTGTAGTGAGGTGTCTGTTCAGTAATGACAGATTGGGGATGGTTGGTTAGAACTTTGGGTCTAAATGGATGCCATATGAGCTCCACCTGAAGCAAAAATTGACTAACCAAGGTACATTAGATAGTATATACCTGAAAATTGTGTGCAGTGTAGTGTGCGGCAGGATGGCTCAGTGGTTAGAACACCAGATTCCGAAGCAGACGCGCCCAGGTTCGAGTCCTGTCCGCGGCAAATTCTGGCCATTACATGATGAGTTCCCAATAAGGACGAAACTGGTCTACTGGATAAATTGCCTTTTCTACTCTATACAATTCTTAGTTTATACTGACATATGTACGTAATTAATGGGTCAG